>JAJEJO010004590.1:496010-520807 GCA_020662805.1 Glaucomys volans | reverse complement strand
GTAGAATCCCTAGTGAGGACAAATATTAAGATGGCTATAGAAAAAAATTGCAAAATTAAATTTAATATTAGGTGAGCTCAAAGATATCATAAACCAACCAGTGCAAAAATTTCAATATAAAAAACCCTATAAGTTTATATTATGCATATTTCTTGATGAGTTAGATTGGGAAGTTCCTATAGTGATTTCAAAGCCATAGTTTGGTTGCTATATTTTACAGACTATGGTGCAAAGCAAATTGAATAACACCAATGCATACATAAGTGAGAAATGGATA
This sequence comes from Glaucomys volans, assembly GCA_020662805.1. NCBI lineage: Eukaryota > Metazoa > Chordata > Mammalia > Rodentia > Sciuridae > Glaucomys > Glaucomys volans. Next base: position 520,530 of record JAJEJO010004590.1, on the reverse strand, counting down.
GAAGAGGAAGTAAATGTCTCACTTAGAAATTCTATGAACTTCTTATGTACCAAATCTGACAAAGTAAATGAGTATACAATGTGGGTTCCGAGGTCGAATATAATTTCTTAGTAGGTCTACTTTAGAAATGCAGAGGGTGTCTACGACCCAAAGTTGCCAACATGCGATATGACCCACACAGGACATAAACTGCTATATCTGTTGGCATTTGAATGCCAAGAAGTTATTTGTCCAAAATGATACAGAATTCCTTAATCAATTATTTGACTTGATTAAATATTGTTCAGAATTTATATTTTTAAATGTTTGAAAGTACTTTTAAAGAATACTGTAATTGTCATTGCATATTACTCTCATTGAATTTCAACTTTGAGAACACAAATTTTTCCACTAGAAAAATGCCCAAACTGTTAAACAAAGCAGCATTGTGATAACACTATGCCTCTATTGTGAAGCATGGATCAGACCTCGCCATTCTTTCAGGGTCCTATCAATAAATACCATCTAAGAACATGGAAAACAAATGAAACTCATGTAAAGAAGTAAACTTTGAGGCAAAGGAGACATAGGCATTGCCTACATTTTCGAATCTATATAACCTGTATCTTTAGTGTGGTGCTGTATTGTAAGAAGAGGAAGATAAATTGGGGGTGCATTTCCTCAGACACTAGTCTTTTTAATTCCAGAAATTATTATAACCATTATACTATGAACAGCTTTGTTCACTGAAGGGAACAAAAGCTCCAGATGAAATCTCAATGGCTTTTGCTTTGCAGCCAGAGATTGATGGCAGAGGAGCACATCAAACTGTAGTTGTTGTTATACGGGATACATTTTGCAAATGGATGGGAGGGGGCTCTAGGAATCAGATAATGCTCGGAAAACTTATTCTGAAAAGTCCAGAACAATGGGTAAGTATATGGCTAAGATACAACTGCCCTGTCTCTTCTTCTCACCTACCCCTCATTTGATCCTTGTAAAAGTGACTCATCTAGATATAATCTAGATATAAGATTCTCAGCGCCTTGAGTTTAGGAATGGTTTCTTTACTTACCTCCTTGTAATGAACTTTTATTGGATTAAATGCATTCCAATGGACAAATAGAAGTCAGTTTGCTCTTCCTGGCATGGTCCTTATTTGTGGGGACAGAGCATGATTAAACTCCAAATGCTCACCTAAGACACAACTACACTTCCTGCTCTGAATTCCCTAACTCTACAAGAGCAGGAAGCACACATCAATAATATAAAACAGATTGATTCTGAAATCTTTGTATCTGTTTGCATTCAGCTTCTTGATTATTAATCCATTAATTATAGTTACTGCCAGGTAGGTGCAAAGTAGAGCCAGTATTTAAGTCCAAATAGATTTTCTAAATAAATGTTAGAAACTGCAGCTAAAATCTTCAGTGATTTCTCTGTTGTACTCCCTTTATTAATCCATGCAACAAAATAAAGTAGGGTGAATACAGTAAAGGAGGGAGGGGAAAGTTAAATATTTATCCATAAAAACTACAGCATCTATATCAAAATATTTATTAAATTATTTAAAATCTGAATCATGCTACCACTCCAGGCTCATTTATAAAATTTCCCCTTTGGTTTGTCATAGTAAGCATAGAATTTGTATGCCTTATTCCAGAAGATGCATGTCCTCATTAAAACTATTTTTCAGTTGGTTTTGTTGTGTCAACTCATGATTAACCACACTAATGAAGAGAAGTAATAGCACAGAAAATTCAACACCGAGAAATCCAAAGCAATTTATTTTTGGCATCAGTATGTTTTATTTTGCAGCAAAATTACCATGATCAAAATTACTTAAACTTGAACACTTTAAACTATTATAGTTTCCCAACACTCTTATTATATTAGTGGCTAAAAAAAAAATGTTAAAAAAAAAAAAAACGAAACAAGGCAAAGTAGAAATTTGATGAAAAGAAGCATAAACTGTGGAAAAGGAGGGTAGAAAAAGAAGAGTTGGATCTGATCAGTGCATGCTGTATGGAATGTATGGAGATATCACATTAAACCCCATTAATATGCACTATTTATATATGTTAGTAATACATATAATTATCATGTTATCTTTTTGTTTTAGTGTTATATACATGTCAGTAACACATAGAAGTTGGAGAATGGGGATCACAAGTCAGAATGTCTAAACCCAAATCCCAACTCTTGGCCACTTTGTAGGACTATCACCTGGTAAGTACTTAACCTCCTTGATGCCTTAAGATTTTAATCTACCTTGTAGGGTTGGTTATTCTGATTAAGTATGCTAATATATATCAAATACAATAATTACTAACATTGGGTACTGTTCATGAACATTAAGTATTATCACATCATATACATTTCCCTGTCTAATAAATATAACAAATTAACAAGTTAGTAGTTTAAAAACATCTTTGAAAATTATAGAACATCAGTGTTGTATCTGGTTTTAGCAGCCTTCTCTATAGAAATCATTTTTTGTACATGAAAGATAACTCATACCTCAATACCTTGTTACATGCAGAAAGGAAAAATCAAATCATTTCTTATAGCTGGATATACCAAGCATGGCACATCTAAGTGTCAACATTCATTTTATAGATTACTTCCAGTTTTCAAGGTTTATGATTATATATTAAAAATTCATCTTCCAAGAAAGTACATAAATTCATTGACTATCTCTTAGTACAATGGCTTGACTTATTGTGAACCCATCAAAATTAATTTTTTAGTATTCTATAACGCAGATTCTTCAAATAATAACATGGGATAATAACAACAAAATAGCATGGATTACATAAGAAACTAATTTTAAAGTGGGGATCGAACGTGCATAACTGTTTCAGATTTCAAAATAATGTCAATGTTGATGACAGTCACTGTCTAGGATCATGCAGAGGTTGCTTCTCCCTCATATCTGCTGAATTTTGAACATTCATCCCAAATATTAAGTCAAAAATTTGTGGGTATGGCAAAAACTCTAAGCTCCCTTTAGTAATGCATCATGAATCCATCATTCAATCATTTACCTACACATTCTTAACAGATATCTCATTATATTTTGCTGTGGTTTGAATGTTGAATGTCCCCCCGAGGCTTAATCCCCAGCTACTGGGAGGTGGTAGAACCCTTAGCAGGTGGAACTATTGGGAAGTCCTTAGGTAAATGGGAGTATGCTCTGGAAGGACATTGTGAAACCATAGTTTCCTTTCTCTTCCTCTTTTTGCTTCCTAGCACCTGATGTTAGCAGTTTACTCCAATTTGTATTTCTGCCATGATGTACTGCTCTCGGCAGATGCCTAGGAAAAGAGGCCACTCAGTGTTGAACTGGAACCATGAATCAAAATACACCTTTTCTCTTTATAGATTAATCACGTCAGGTATAACATTACAGTGACGTAAAACTGACTCACACATATGTGGTACTACTTCACAGAGTATTATCTTCACAAGAATATGATTGCCAAGGTAAAGGAGAATTTTTTTTGTTGTTAAACTTTGAAGGGAAAATGCTTGAGGTCCTGTATCATGAAATTTAATAAACAAATCACCTTTAGTTAATTATTTAATTATTATGACATAGGCTATGATGTTTCCATTCTCATTGCACATGTAGAAGTATTTCCATTCCCATTCTTATGCCCTGCTTTTCCTTATGAAGGTGAGCTAACCAGAGCTGCAGGCTGTGTGTACAGAAATGAAAAGATCTTAATTTATTATAAAGCTCTTCTTCCTTTTGGGTCTTGCTAAGATCTCAGCCGAGTCTAATTGCCAGTGTTCTCTGTTTTGGATGAATTTTTATGTTAATGGAAAGGAGAAAGAAAAGCCATTTGTTTTAAAATTTTTGCACAAATAAATTTATTGCACAGTGCATGAACTTGGAAATGACATGAAGTGACTTCTATCAACTAGCAAAAATGGAAATGGTAAAATTCAAAAACTCAAATCAGTAATCTAAAACATGCATCTAAAAATAAAAGACTGGGCTGGGTACATAGTTCAGCTGATAGAGTGCTTGCCTTGTAAGCACAAAGCCCTGGGTTCAATCCCCAGCACCACAAAAAAATAAATAAACAAAAAATAAAAGACATCCTGATATAATCATGATATGTAATTAGCTTATTTCTAACTATATTATGCTAAAGTAAACATAATTGCTGCATAAATTTTTTCATTTATGTAAGTTATTCTATTTTATATTTTAAAGTTTAGCCAGACAATAAATATCATTTTAAACTATGGTGATTATGAATATTTAAAGATTTTATTTTAAATAATTAGATTCTTACCCTGATCGAAGGGTTTTCCTGGACTCCAAGTGCGGAAATAATCATCCTAAGGAGGAAAATAATGTGAATTGAGTGTATATGAGTAATTAAAATGTAAGGATTTATATAAAATCTAAAATAAAATATGAAACAGAAGCTGTATACAAACCTCTACTTCCTGTAATGGCAAGCAGCAAATTATAAAAATAAATAAAGAAAATAAAAATAAAAAAGAACAAGAGAAAAAGAATAGTTATCAAAAGGGAACACACTGTTAACAAGTAACAGAAAATTTTTTCATTAAATGTGTTCATTTTCATTGCACGTCAATGGTTACTATAACATTTTAACTATTTTCTGGTTGTCACTCCTAAATATTTTAATGCACTAATTTCAATTGCAATTCAATGTGTAATATAACATGCGGATAATTATCCTAAGCTAATAAGCTATAAAGTATCTTACCAGTTTCCAATTACACAACTTCATTTCCCACTAGTACAATAGTAAATGGAACCATTAATATGGCAGGGAAAAAAATATCAAGTGATTTTGCAAAAGCCCACAGAGTGTAAATACTTTCTGCAAATCATTCACATGTTAATTGAATATCTAAGGAGTTCATCAAAATGCAATTGGGAACTTGAAAAAAATGCCCACCTAATTAAATTCTGGCTAACGTTTAAATCTTTAATATGGAAAAGAATCAATGCAATATATTTACTGTACATTTCATAAAAATAACTGTACAACACAAAACTAGGGCAATGTATGCTAAAAAGAGCAAAAATAGCAAAGTCAAATGGACAAAATCTATGTCACTTCCTGTCTCCATTATTCTAAAAGCCTTGAGAAAAGTAAAAATATTGCATCCATACCAGTTTTCATTGTAGATTTAAAAATTCATAGTTTATATTAATATCCTGTTTTCACTAATCTGGTATAAGATAGTGTATCACATCATGAGGTTAAAAAACTTCCTAGCTTCATACTCTTGGACTCATTTAAGCCAGTTAGCTGAAAAACTACAGAAGTTGGAAAATCTAAAAGTCCAAACAAATTCTTTGAATCTTTCTCCTGTCCTATTTGTTAATGCTCTCCAGTCTATAAATATAAAAGTAAAGCCCTCATTTTAATCATTGAAATAAACACTATTCTCTACTTTTGAAAAAAAATTAGAGTATGTTTCAAAGATTTTTATTACTGTGACTAACTGTTCACTACTACCTTCTTGTACTCCCACCCACCTACTTCAAATGAAAGAAAAAAGATGGAAGCAAGAAAAAAGAAAAATAAGAAAGCAGAAAACATCTTTGTAGTCTTGTATTTATGTCCAGATAAGGTTATAATAAGATGAGGGTAAATGATGGTCATCTAAAATAATATATTCTGCACTAAAGTATCCAGGATTAGATTAAGTGGGGATAATGCCACTGGATAATTAAATAAACATTGATTGTTTAATCTCTTTTAAAAATCTCTATCTAAAAACAATTATAACATGATAGAATTCTTGGAAAACTAAGTTTTCAAATTAAATTACTCCACTAAGACTCTCAGAGCCTGATTTGAGGATCATAACACACTCGTGCAATATCGTTGTTTTCAATTGCATCTTACTGTTTGGGAATGATGGCTATCATCCACTCCAAGCGTGGAGAGGGCTTAGATATCTCTGTCTTTCCTGAAGCCTAGCAGAAGCCAGACATAAGCACGTGAGCAATAGACCCTGGAGACAGGTAAATTTGAACTGAAATCTTGTTGTACCACTTATAAGCAGCATCACTTTAGAAAAGGAGATGATATAGACCTCAGACCCTCATGACTAAAAGGGAAAAATAATTCCTATTTGAGAGGGGTGCTCTGGGGATTAGTCATAAAATATGCAAAAAACCAGCAAAATATCTGGCATACAGGAGTTGCTAATGCTTAATACACTCTTTGAAGAGCTCAGTTCATCTTTGTTAGGGTGTCTGGGCAGCACCATTGAACACACTCACAAAACTGCTGAGAAAATCCTGTAGTTTTTACATTTTGTATAAACATCCATGGACTCCTCCAAGGTGAAAGTATTTGAAAAGAATGTGATGGTAAAATTTAACCTCAATCACATTAAATTAACTTCCTTCAGAATAACACTATCATGTTTGTTTATTATGGGACCACAATCACACAAAATCCATAATCATAATGTGAAGTAGGAGTCTGATTCTTTCAGTGATGGGCAATATTCAAGTCTGGCCATTATGTGCAAAAGGAAAGTAGTCTGTCTACTGGGCTATTTTTAGACATATTCTTTGTGTTCTCACTTCAGAGACATTTTTTAAAAAATAGTTTCACTTCATTTAATCATAGGATTTTGCCAGAATGAGAAATAAAGGGAATTTTAAATAAGTGTTCATTCAGGCATAGTTTCTTTTGTTTTAAAGTTTTATGTGAATATTGGTTGTTCTCAGGCTTCAGTTTAGATCTCAAATAAACCAGGTAGAGATTTAGAAAACAATTGAAAAAATGCCCCCAACTAGAGAAATTTAGGTTTTAGACAACTACAAGTCAGTCTGATTCAACAGTCACAGCTGGATTCTTGTCATTCATGTTTAAAATCTTACAGTAGTGAACCTTGGAGACAATAGAATTCAATATATTTACTATATTCCACTTTTGCCAATTTCTTATACTTGAGGAAATAATGATCATCAGTTTTCCACAAAACATAGTTGGCATAAGAACATTTGATATGTATATTAAACTTTTTCTTTGTATTTTTATTATGTCTTTTTTTATAGTTTTAAATAAAATATGTATTTAATGTAGTGTGCATTTTCTCAGCCATGGCATTACTGATATTCCAGACCAGACAATTCTTTGTTGTGATGGGGGACAAGGGGACTGCCCTATTCATTGTGGGTTGTTTAGCATTATTCCAATCTACTCGTGAAATACCAGTAGGGATTCTCCCCCAAGCTGTGACAAACAGAAGTGTCAGCAGATATTGCCAAATGTCCTTTGGGAGGACAAATATCCCTCACTTGACGACTCTGGTGTAGAGTTATTGAAAAATACTGAAAAAAAAAAAAAAAGAATCAAGATATCCTATAACAGAGGATTGCTACCAGTAACAAATATTTTATACTATTGAGATCATTCAATGTCATGTCCAATTTTGTAATCTTTTCCATTGATATGATCAGTTCTTTCCAAAATATTCAATAGTTACATATAACATTTTGTGGTGGGTTACCATCACTTATTTATAATCTCATATGTTGGTACTTTTATATTATTTATTACATTTTGCTATTATGAATATGATAAAGGTTTGATTACATTTTTGTTTTCTTATCAATAATAAATAAGGAGTTTGGGAAAGTGTTCAGAGGGAATGAACAGTATACTCATGTGAGAAGAACTGTTTTCCCATTATAGTAACTGGTTATAATTAAGTGAAATGGGTCAAAAGGAGAGGATTCTACCCAAAGATCAATTATTTGGTTCATTTGTGTCCACATTATTACATCTGTACTGAAATAAGCTGTTTTATTATCTAAAGGAATTATGTAGATCGGCATGAAACTAGGTCAGGATTGTTAGGCATCCTCACAGATTTTGATACATGATCAATTGGGAACAGGAGAGTCTTGATGCCCAGGAGCGCCATTAATGTCTACGGATGAGCATAAAAACATAACACTCAACATCATGTTAACTGTTATTTATTATGTCATTCAAGCTGCTCCAGTGGCTAGCAAGACCTGTGTGGGCAATAAAATTTTACTGAAGTAAATATTTAATAAGAAATTGCTAAGAAAGCATTGTACCTTCAAACAATAGTAAATAGAGACAACGTTAAAATCAACTAGAAACAATTTTGTCCTGTATTTTCATAACCATCCTGCAGTTTGTATGAAGAAACTTTATAAAGTATTTTTAACCTATAGAAAGATTACTATAAAATCACAAAATGAGATACAAAGGATAATATTTTTGAAATCACACTTTGAAAATAAAACGTGTCAAACTGATGATTATCCAATGGTAGCTATTTTTGGTACAGCATTTTCATATCCTGAGCAAAGTAATGCAGTTCTAGGTGGGGCATAGAATTTCCTAGTGTGTGGTGTGTATGTGCGTGTATATACATGCACCCACTTCCATATATCACTTGTATAGATATTAATACATATATAAATGTATGTTCTAAATGAATGGGTTTATTACAGAGATTTATTTCACTGTCTATACCATTTAAATAATATTGAAATAATATTTAATGATTCATATGAGGCATCTCACAGGGTAGATAAATTTCAACAAATGTAGCTTTGCCAAAAAATTATGTAGCAAAATCGATAGTATCTCTTTAAAGATTTTTAGAACTACCTTATATAGGATTCTAGAAACCTAAAAACTTAGTCTCAAAGAAAAATAAATAAATATACTCAGCTATAATATTGCCAACTATGTATATTGACATTTTATTATTGGAATGAGTTTATTTGCAATAAATTCTCCCATAATATAATGACATCAGCTACATACTACACTTAAAAATATCATAGTTCCTTACAAATAATGTTATAGTATTTCTTCTAATTTATAGAATCCCACTGATATTGCACTGTTTACTCAGAAGTATTGAGTAATATTTCATATCAAAACTTTTGAATTATGTTTCATGAAAGATGCACTATTTTTAAAATGTAATTTTTTTTACTTTTGTGCAAAAATGGATATCTCCAAAACCAATAGTGTTTTATCAGTCCTCTCATTAATATAAAAGTGAAAATTTATAAAATGAGAATGAACAATTATGAAGATTTAAAGATAAACATATCTTGGTAAAATTTTCAAATTCTAGCTTAACCATTTCAATTAATGCATCAGAAAGATAAAAATTATTTTAAAAGCCCACAAAGAACATACAAGACATCAGGGAAAGAGGGAGGTTTGGGGAGATGAAAAGTCTAGGTTTCAACCCCAGTATCTACCACTTGTTCTTTGTTCTGATATTTCAACTCTGATCTTAAGTTGTCTTTACTGGAAACTGAAACTAACAATAATGTTCTTTGGGTGTATGAAGATTAAATTAGAAAATGGATGTCAAGTATCAATATAGTTTCTAGCTAATAAAGAACATTCTAGAAATTGTTATTAATAATTATAATTTAACATTTTTATTAAACTTATATGAAAATGGAATTTAGAATAAAATATTTGGGGTGTGTTTGGAGAAAGATTATTACATATAGACTAAGTTATATGAATATAACTTTTTGGTATTCTCAATGTGACCTTCATCCTGATTTGTGAAGTCAAGTATACATAAAGTATCACCTTCTTTGTCTTCCAAAGTCATATCAAAGGCTCCTGATTTTATTGTTTTCAACTACTTCAAAAAACATTTATTGTGCATCCAGTGGGTGCTAAGGAAAAAAAATTAAGTGATACATAGCTTGTGACTTCAAAGATCTCAGTATCTAATATGAAATTCAGATGTACACATTATGGACAAGTGTGTGAGAAGCAAATAAATCTGTGAGAAGTCTTCATAGGAAGTAATTTATAAACATGTTCATACAGAATCTAATTTTTCAAGGTCTTAAAAGTATTATATAGTCTTCCTTAATTTATAGTTGAAGAATCTGAAGCTTCTGAGGTATAGGAGTACATAATATCCAAAGGTGGCTTCATCCATTGCTTTTCTTGCTGTATATTCATTCTGACGTTCATAACAAAAGATTCTCATCCTCTTATCATTGAAAAACAGTCTGGTTTCATGACTTGCTTAACCAATAACCTATGGCAGAATGGCATTCAGAAATTCTAAGAAGACTTTCATTCTGCCACCATGAAAGAAGCCAAAGCCACATGGAGAAGCTCTTACTCCACAGACATCACTGAGCTCCTAGGTGACATCAAAATTCAATTGCCAATCATGTGAGAAAATCATTTTAAACTTTATGTGACAAAACCAAGCCCAGCATCCATTTTATCCCAATCACTTTAGAACCTCAAAGTGAGAAAGAACCAGCTGAGAAATAATCAAAACATGGAACCACGAGAGGCAATAGGAAACTGTGGTTTTAAGCCACTACATTTTGGGCTGGTTTGCTAGAGAACAACAAATGGCAGGAAAGCCCTCACAATTAGTCAATTAGCCATTACTAAAATTGAAAAACATATATCAGCTCTCCAAATCTAGTTGAGTACTCTTTCATAACCGCATGTCTTTAATACACCAATATAGACCTTCCAGAATTCCCTTAGTTTGCAGAATTTAAGCTTTCATTCATCAGGTAAATCCTTCTATCAGCCTCCAAATGAAAGTCTGATGCTGGGTAATGACATTCTATCAGCCTCCAAATGAAAGTCTGATGTTGGGTAATGATATTAACCTCAGCATATGGTTATGTGACTTTATAAAGAAACCTCAGAACAAATCCTGAAAAATCATACAGCAACTTGGGTCTGGATATGAATGTCAGTTTCTACTTGTTTATAATTCTCTAGGATTGTCCTCTGTATCCATGGACTCAGTTTCTCTTCTTGGACTCCCTGATTTTTAACCTTTCTACAAACATTGTAGTTTTTTTTTTAATTTCCAGAATCAAAGGAAAATATAACAAGCTATTATTCTACTTATTGTCAAAACTTTTGTTAATATTTTAATATGTACAGTATGCAGAAGTAAAAATATGATGATTGTGTGCATCTGTGCTGAGGGGTTTGGTGCTAATTCCCTGGAATTTCTGTGTTTTGTGATTATAATCCCTCAAACCCTTTCATACAAAACTTTGGATTTTCCATATTGAGGTTATATAATTCAACAGCTCAGCTAAATCATGAGGCACTCACTGCTAGCTCTAAACTACAAAATAGCAACGGAAATCTGTTTTTTGTTTGAAAGGTGTTATATATTATGACAGCCTCATTTACACATATCACCCTATTGCGGAAAGAATGGCTACCATAATAGTTTATCCAATAAATTTCTCGAAAGAGGAAATCCTTCTGTGTAGAAATACTTAACACATGATTTGATCAGAAGATTGAGAAGGAAAACTTTGTCTGAGTGTAAAGGAATTAACTTTATGAGACAAATTATCTGTTTCAGGCCCCCAAGGGTCACATTTATTTCCCAAGTCGCACTCATTTTTCCATGTGGTGTCCTGAAATCCAAAAGAACTCCTTTACAACACTTTTGTGAACATTTTATTTTTAGATAATATTTTATGCTCCCTGACTCACCACAGATTAAATGCATAAATAAAATAAATTTGTGCTAAAAGGATAGTGCTATTGGGACAATTCCTCAATTGTCTCTGAAAATCTCTGAAGATTGAGGTAAATATAATCCCTCCGAATATATAGAAAATAGAGACTGGTTGCACTTATATTGATTTGCAAAATCTACTATCCATTTGCATCAGGGAAAGACAAAAAATACCATGCTTTGATAAATAAAATAATGACATTCAGATAATGGGAATCTTCTGTATAAGGACACGTGCATGTATAAAGGAACAGAAGAACAGCGACATGGAGTTATTGCTCACTATTCTATACAGAAACTGTTCTAAGCACTTTACTCCTGGTATACATAAGAGGTAAGTGACTCTAATATCCTCCCCATTTTACAGATGCAAAAGTGAAATAGAGAGACATGAAGTAATTTGCAAATATACATAACGTGTTAGAAGTAGAGGTGGGATTTGAACCCAAGAAATATAATCCACAATCTATATGCTTAACCATTCATTATATCACAGGTCAGAAACTAAAGCCAGTGGGACAGGCCTGCCAATTTATTGAAGCACAGCCACACCCACTCTCATAGACTGGCACTTACTACAGCGGAGACCTGCAAAGCTTGAAATACTCTGTTCTTTTACTAAAAAGACCTTGTGCTAACCTGTTCTGCATCATCCTATCCCCATCAAAGAAGGCTTATTAAGGCAAGAAAACAATATTTAAAATAACACCTCCCTATTTTCACATACGAAAACAATTTTATGATTGTTCTGCATCTGTATGATTCAATATTAAAATCTTAAGACCTACCAAATTTCCAAGTATTTAATTTCCCTTTTCTGACCCTCAGTATACCATCTAGCTTTGGATGTAATCCAGACATGAATTTACCATATTTTCAGGAAAAGAAATTTGTCCTGTATGTATCATCTGGAAGCTAGGAAGAATATGATTCTAAAAAACTTTGTAATGTATAAAAAAAATAGGTATGTGTTGCAAATGTGTATTCTGCATTTTCATGATCCTCAATTTAAAATGAAAATCAAAGGTGAAGTTGAAGTGAAGTGCTTCCTGGTACTAATAAAGTATCTGTAATTCCAGAATACTTCTCTGATTAGTAAATCAAAACTACTGTTTTCATTTAGTTATTGAAGCAAAATAACAATATCTATATTTCCACATTTCATATATTTTGATATTTATAATAGCATTTTCCTGATGTATATAAATACTAAGTTTTAAATCTTTTGATATTAATAGTTCAATATAAGAATGCTAATTATATCAAATGTAAATAAAAATAAATGTATATAATATACAAATATTTATCAGATGGCAGCTGTTGTGGTTTAGATATGAACTCTATCCCCAAAGCTCCTGTGTTAATGCAGAAATTTTCAGAAGTTAATTGGTCAGATTATGAGAGCTGTTACCTAATCAGTCCATCCTATTTTGAGTGGACTTACTGGATAGTAATTATAGCTAGGTGGAGCACTGTAGCTGGAGGAGGTGGGTTTCTAGGGGTGTGCTCTAGAAGAATGCATCTTCCATGAAGCCCTCCTTCTCTCTGCTTCCTTGCTGTCATGAAGGGAGCAGCTTGCCTCCGTTGGGCTCCTCCCACATGATAACCAGCCTCACCTTGGGCCCAGACCAATGGAGTTGGGCATCTATGAACTGAGACTTCTCATTGTTTCAGAACTCTGTGCGCTAGGTAGTTGCCGACAGTACATTCTTTTAAGAAGGGTATACCAGTTGTCTATAGCTACATAATAAATTATGTCAAAATAGTAGCAGCTTGGAGAAATAAAAACTTAGCTTTCAGCTTCTGAAAATCAAAAATCTGGGTATTCTGCTGTCTCTAAATGTCTTGCAAGACTGAAACTAAAGTGCCCACTAAGAGGTACATTTTCTTCTGAAATTGTATTGTGCCCAAGGGAGGATCATTATCTGATTTCTCAAATATTTTTGGTAGAATTTTGTTCTTGCTAATTATTGGACTCAGGGCTTCAGTTCCTCATTGGCTCAGCTCCATTTCTTTGCCACACTGGCCACTCCCCACGCAGCATACATCATGGTTTCCCATAGCATGGGAACTTCAAGTGAGAATTAAAGGGTTAAAAAAAAATGTGATCTTTTCAACAAGCTAATTCCAGAATGACTTGCCATCACTATTGCATTGTTTTATTAGAGGAAGCTGCCTAATCTAGCTCAAAGTTGAAGAAAAAGACACGAGTGACAGCATAGGAAGACACTGGAGGCTATATTAGAGGCTGGTAATCATAGAGGGTATATGGACATTCTTCCTTGTTTGGCATAAAATACATCATGGTTTTAATTGTTAAAAATTTTAAGGAAAAAATTTCAAATCATGCTCATTTCCTTCAATATTAAAATTCAATAAACTTCATTATGTAGGTCTCTACTAGGTGGCAATGCTTCAAAAAATAGTTTTCACAAACAACCAGTATTATCTTTCCAATAAACCTTCCATATAATGCAATAAAATCATTCCTAAAATATATAAAATAAAAGCAAAGACATGTGACATAAAAATCCAAATTTATTACTACTAGGGTTAACCAATATAATATATCAATCAATGTAATTTTTTTGTCAATTTGTTCTGAAAGACTTTTCAGTGCTCTCAATTTCTGTACCCATTCCACACAGATTTCCAAACTGAAAAGGAGTTCTATTGGCCTATTCATTCAATAATACTGATCTATGTGATATAGAGAAATGTTGTCATAAATATATCTCCCAAATTTCATACATCTAAGTTTGGAGTTAGTCTGATAAATTGCAATGAATCCAACCAACAATAAAATATCACATCTCCCGAAGACTGAAAACATTTTAGCTAATTTGATAGCTGGAAATTTTTTATTAAATTATTTTTTGTTTATGATTAAGAAGGAAAGTAAACTATTAACAATATTTTAGTTCTAATTTGGTTGTGATTTAGGGCATGTATCAATTTATTCTTTCTTCTCCTAGTCTATATTTATCAAACAGCTATCAATCACTAGTGGCCATGAGAGATATATATGATTATAAAGATATATATGTTGATTGTAAAGCTTATATTGGAATGAAAACAGCACTAAAAAGAAATGAGCTTCTAAGCCATGGAAAGACAAGGAATAAACTTAAATGCATATTATGATTTTGAAGTAAAGGAAGCTGATCTAAAATGCTGCATATTCTATGAATTCAACTATATGACATTCGGGAAAGGGCTAACTATAGAGAGAGAGAAAGATCAGTGGTTGCCAGAAGTCGAGGAGAAAGGAAAGGATGAATGGCAGAACAGAGAGACTTTTTAAGGCAGGGAAAATATTGCTATCACACTATACTGGGAGGTATATTCCATTATATCTTTGTCCAAACACCTAAAATATACAATATCTGGAGTGAACCTTAATATAAACAATGGACTTTGGAGATGAAGGGTTATCAACCTAGGTTCATCAGTTGTAGGAAATGTATCCCTCTGGGAAGGAATGTTGATAATGGGGAAGGCTCTGCAGGTACCGGGAACAGGGAGTATATGAGGAATCTCTGCACCTTGTGCTCAATATTGCTGTGAACCTTGAACTACTCCAACAACGAAGTCTATTGAAATTTAAAAAATAAATCACAGCAAAATTTTATAATACAGGTAAAATATAGTGCTGTTCACTTGTATAACTAATTATAATAAACTACACACAATAGAAAACTTTAAATGACCCTTGAAGTGCACACAATAGAAGCCAATATAAAAATTGTACCCTGCATGCCTACTAATAGCCTCTTCCACAATAAACAATGTCTGGAATAAATAAAATTTTAATACAGCATAAAAGTTTATTTTCATAGGCATAGTAATGAATTAGGCTCATGCTTTACTGTGAGGTTTTTTTTGTATTATCCAATATAATAGAAAAAATATAATTAGGAAGTCAGAACCACCAACCAGATACCAGATACAGGCAACAAAAATTGGAAATATTTTAAACTTTATTCCTTTTAATAATTCAACTCTTTGAATTTACATTCTTTTAGAAACATGCAAAGATAGATATATCATAGTTAATTCCTCACAGAAGAGAAATAAAAATCTGACCATCTGATATTTTTGAATAAAACACCTCATATAAATGAATTAATATTTTAAATTGCATCAAAATATATCAATTGATAGTAAAATTTAAAACAAGAACTTATGTGGGTGAATATCACCAGAAAACATTCACTTTATTTTATATTAAGCAAGACACTAAATAAGATGTGTGCCTTAAAAGGTGATGCTCTTCCAATCTTTAAGTTATGATTCAAAAAGATCAGTTTGGGAAAGACAATCATTCTATACATGCATGTACTTTTCATAATGCTTCAGAGGCACTGCCTACCTTGCACTGCCTTCTCAGAAGAAACACACACACACACACATACACACACACACACAGAGGCTATAGTAAAAAAGCTATAGCCTAAATGAAGTGTGCAGAAATAGAACTCATAAGGAAATGCACAAGATGTTCTTATCTAATTGAATCTAGTAGCTCAAATTACCAGAACATTTTTAAGAGAATTATTCCCTGTAGAATAATCTTGTATACAAAAAGACAACATCTATACTACATTTGTGTTAAGCTCAAAAAACAAGAAAGTAGCTTCACACATCTAAGTTATAGAACGTACAATCTATTTCTTTTTTCCCTTTCCTAAATTAAAAAAAATAATAATATTCAAATAAGACTCTGTACTCCTCATTTGCATCTTCATACTACCTAAAGTTGGGTAAGATTTGACTCTTATAGAAGAAAATATTAATATTAGTAACTATTGTGATGCATGTTATATATAACATACATAATATATATAACATATATAATATATCTATGCAATTTTTTTTGCAGTGCTGGGATTGAACCCAGGGCCTTGTGCTTGCAAGGCAAGCACTCTACCAACTGAGCTATATCCCCAGCTGTGTTATATATTGTTTCATTATTACTGCACTTAATGATTGTAGGAGAGCCCATATAGAAAAAGAAGAGTACAAAAATGGAAAAGAAATGGAAGGATGAAAGAAAGGAAGGATGAATGGAAAGAAGGGGAGAGGGAAGGGAGGATGGTCTTTAACTTAACACTCATTTAATATATTTGTACTCCGGGCACCATGGTAGCATCCATCCACTGGCAGATGAAAATACATAGGCAGAGTTTCTGTTCTCTATAGAGAGATAATAATGGTAGCAACATAGCATAGGTACATATAAAGTGTTAAAGTTACACAAAACTTGTTAAAACTGCTTCAATTTTGTATGATCAAGGTCACAAATCAGGCCATAGGAGTTGTGGCTTGAAAAATGGCAAGTTGTGACCTTTCATGTAGACATACTGGCAACTGAAAAGACAGATGGAAGAAAATGCAATGCAGTTTAGTCACTACAAGTAGTTCCATCTGATAACAAAACCATGTATCTATGTACGCCCAAATCAGTTACCTCAACATTGCGTGTGTGTGCCACACATGTGAGAGGGGGCGCATGCATGCTCAGAGGGAATCAGGAGAATTGGGACAGAATGAGGATGGAGGTGGATGGGTGGTAGAGTGACAGAAGGTGGCTAGGCAGAGACAGATAGGAAAACTCATTGTATTTGCTCCTGCAAGATATATCTTTTCCTTTGTTTCCAGATTCAAAGTAAATGTATGGTTCGGGGTTGCTGCATGGTTAGTGGAAAAATTAGCATATTAACATATTTGCATGAATCTTAATACCTACCCCCAGAGTCTAGGTATTAAGGTGTCATGGAATAATAACAATCACAACTCCTAATATACTATTTATCATATCCAGGCACTTTAAATATTGTTATCATCCTATGGCTTAGGTATTGTCCTCTACTTCAATTTATAGATGAGAAAAAATTTACTGACCTATTCTGACATCCTGGATCTATCAGACTGAACTTATACCCAAACAACTTGTGCTTGGAGTCAGTTCTCATAACCATTCTTAGAAGTTTTATTTTTTTTTCCCTAATTTTCAAGTGTATGTAGCAGTATGCTATGCAAAACCATTTAGGAACTCCAACCTAAATTACTATTGCTTGTTGATTTATTTAGCAAATTTTTGTTGTCTATTATTTTCTATTTCTAAGAAAAAAGTTAAGCTCAGTGATAAGACATTATCTTTGCCTTGTGGAGCTTAGAGTCTACCTCTACCTCTAGGGCTATGTATAAAATACAGTTCTATAAAATATTTATTAATAATGAAGAGATACTCTAATTACTGGGGAGGTCTCTTTATTTCCTAAATTTAGTCTATTTTGATATTTACAGTTTATTCTTTACTTCTCCAGATGACATTTAGACAAATGTAAACAAGTAAAAAAAATCTTCCCTAGTATTACTATAGAATGCACACATAAATCTTAGATGCAGGCTCAGAGATACCATCAAACATAAAAATGAAACATCTGTGGATGTCTGAAGTGCACTTTTAAAAACATTGAACTAAATCTTGCCGCTTTCCTTTACAAAATGTGCTAGTTTTGAAAACTTTCAAAACTATTAATGACTTTTCAAGCTTCCCACAAAATTGTTTTGTCAGTATCCATTCATGAGGAACGACCTATATCCTTTGATAGAACCTAATTTATGCTCCTTGCTGTGTTTTCTTTGAACATTCCTGGATTTAATTATCTGGAATAAACTGTTCCTCTTGACAAGAAATACTTTTTCTGGGTTTTATTCCATGTCTATAGACATTTAGAATCAAGATCCAGTGGAAGTGGGGAAAATCTTTATAGACTAAATATACCAAGAAAATAAATGTCCATGGAGCATGGTGAAAAGGGTCATTTCCTTAGTTTTAATCAGTGATTAGATGCTAAGACACATAAGAAAGAAAAAAATCAAATGTAATAGCCAATTTCTCTGTGAATGTGTGATTAATATTGTCAGTCAATTGAATCTTGTAAGCAGTTCAGAATGTTGTTAATTATAGTCCAGGGGAAAGCAAATTCAATATCAAACACTTTTAAGCAAAAGTAAATGGGATTTTATGGTGCTGGCAACTGTAATGTGTTTTGAGCGGTGCTGAGCTACCTCAACATTAGCATAGTTGTTTATGGACTTAGTGATGTGATATTTAAAATGTACTCTAATGTGGGTATTAAATTAGATCAGAATTGTGTTTACCAGCTTCAGGTTGGGAGGCCATATGTGCTATAAAGATAAAAGGATTTAGACAGTTGAGAAAGCAGTAAGTAGAGTTTTTTTAAATCCCTATGATGAAGAATGCAAGAGAATCTGTGATCTGTGGGGAAAGGCAATCTTTCACCACAGTGTTCTTGCAATATGCTTACATGCCTTCTTGCAAATGTTCTCCACCCCCACTCTTTTCCAGACATGCCTATTTTTTCATGGTTTTCAGTCTTACAAATGCATATTTGCCCCTAATACTCAACTGCTTACTCTTTAAGACATTTCAAATTCTAAAGCAAGGGAATGGGTAACTTCTCATCATCCTTGTCCCAACATAGTGACCTAAGTTGTGTTGCACTAGCAGCAGAGAAAGTGGGATAGTCTAAGGAGTTCAGGTGACATGGGGGTGCCACCTGCAAATGTGTTTCCACTTTTCCTAATATTGGTTATTTGAATGCATTGCTTTTTTCCTAGAAGCAATAAAAATAATGTTGAATAGTATTAGACTCTCAGTAATGAGACTGAATCTTCCTCCCATCTCAGCCCCAAGGGCAAATATAAAGGGGTAATTTGAGAATACAGGTTATTGTTGGAAAGATTTCCCTAGGGGTGTTGTCTAGGTGGGACATTTGAAATCCTCAAGGCAGCTTGAGGAGACTGGACAAAGCATGAGATTTGGGAGAGTAGACGGGAGGACATAAACTCACCTGCCTTGTAATTTTGCCTCATGCTTTGGCAACAAAGCCACAGCATCTACTTCACCTATGTGACACTGAAAACCAAAGAGCACCATGGATTATGTCTTGCCAGGGAGGACTGTTAGTAGCACATATCAGAAATCAAACAGATATGGAGGCTGCTCTATTCTATGCCAACTTCTCATCTCATCTTGATGTTGATTTCCTGTACTCTATGGAAATGCTTCGTCAAAGTCCCTTTTATAAATCCCTGCTGCCACACCTCTTCCTGGCTTAGCAAAAAATCTAGAAACACTATAGACATAGGACAACCTTCCAACTCTGCTATGAACTGGTGAAGGTTATTGAAAAAGTCAGGTACCCTTAGCTTCAATTTCCTCAACTAAAAACCTGTGGATAATATCACCATTACAGGGCTCCACAGATATTAATATACAGAACATGTAAGTACACCAAGCAAAGCCTCTGGCCATTAACACACTCTCAACATATAAAACTTTGTGGCCTTCTCTTTTACTACCAAAATATGTTAAATGAAAATATGTCTCCAAGCAACTCAGGAGGTTCAGAATGGAGGATCATAAGTTTGAGACCAGCCTCAGCAACTTAAAAAGACACTATCTCTTAAGAAAAGAAAAGAAAAAGGGCTGGAGATATAGCTTAGCGGCAGAGTGACCCTGGGTTCAATCCCTAATACTGAAAAAAAAAAGCTAGTGCTCTCTTTTCATACTTTGAGAAATCCACCTCTTCATTCATTCATCCTTTCATTAACTCATTCACTCATCCATATAACTATAGTTTGACATATTAATGCAGATGATGCTCATATTCTGTTAACATGGAAAGAAGGCAACACTCATGAGTCATGTAGACAACCCATCCACACACACACACAAAATAATAATAATGCAGAAAAACAAAAATCAAATGCAGACAGAAAAGGTCTTTCAGAATAAGATCAAAGTCTGTCAATTTGTCTTCCTCCAGAGAATTTGAAAATGAATGTGCCAAGAACTAAAGCTATGATAGTGGGAATAGCACTGATATGACTTGAGAAAGAGAGGCACTGCATGGGTCAAAGAGGCAAACAGAAAAGATGTATGCAGGATGGATGGAGCAGCAGAAGTAGACAAAGCGCAGAACTGAATCTTATTAAAAGATAGAAGGAAACCAAAAAGTGGTTCAATCCTGTCCCAAATCCTGAAGAGCATTCTGATTCTATCTTCCCTAATGCCAAGTACATAATAAAAATTCCCATGAACTCCACATGCATCCTCACATTCCATGACTAACTCACACTTACAGTACCTGAATGAATTTCCATCCTAAAAACAAGTCTGCCAGGTATAGTGGTGCAGGCCTGTAATCCCAGTGGGTAGGGAGGCTAAGAGAAGAGGATCTCAAGTTCAAGGCCAGCTTCAGCAATTTAGCAAGGCCCGAAGCAACTTAGTGAGACCTTGTCTCAAAATAAAAAACAAAAACACAGCTGGGGATGTGGCTTAGTGGTAAAGTGCTCCTGGGTTCAATCCCTAGTATATAAAAAAAAAGTCTAACAGACAACATCAAATAAATAGTAACATTCTTTTAAATATTTAAGTGTGAAGCATTAGAAGCACACGTGTGTAATTTAACTTTTGTATAAAGCCTAGGGTTGAACATCATTAGATTAATTAGCACTTGAAATCCCCTAAATGGGAATCTACATTAAAAGAACAGTTATGAAGTTGTTGCTGATGTTGTCATAAAAATCTGCACATGATAGTCCTTTGATTAGGGTTTGATATTGTTATGGTTGGATGAAAAGAGCAGTCACAGCGACTTTGCACTTTTTGTTTGGTTTTGTGTCATCTCTTTTCACAGATAAAATTGGCCAGTATGACCAGAAGATCAGTGCTCTTGCCTTTACAGTTCTGAGCACTATAGCGGACAAGCCCAAACTGGCCCTCTGCTTGTTTTGTAAATAAAATTGTATTTGAATACAGCTTATTTTTTTGCATCCTATCTGTGGCTGCTTTGTGGTCTTTAATAGCAAAGTTTCATGATTGTCTTAGAGATCATTTGGTCCACAAAACCTGATGGATTTACTATCTTCCCCTTTAAAGGAAGTTTTCTGAGCACAGCCTTACATTATTGCATTCCACTTGGTGGGAGTTCTTGCCAAGGATGAAGGAAACAACGGCATTGGACTTAAGGGCAGGTTATAGTGTTAATGCATAGAGTTTATCAGAAGAGCAGGTTTATGACTGTTTTTTTTCCATTTATAAATTTTTTTATTGTGCATTACAGTTGTACATAATAGTAAGATTTTTGTTATAAATTCATGCATATATATGATATAACAATACAATTTGGCCAATATCACTTCCCAGCATTCATTTTTCTGCATTCATTTTTATTTTAACTTGCTACTCTGCTAGTCATTTCTTTTTTTTTTTAATTTTTTGTTATTATTGTTATTTTTACAGATTTCATTTTGATTCATTGTCCACACATGGGGTACAAATTTTCATTTCAATGGTTGTGCATGATGTACATTCATATCATTCTTGTTAATCACACATGTACATAGGGTAATGATGTCTGTTTTACTCCCCTATTTTTCATGACTGTTTTTATGCTTTTTTACTAAATTGAATTTAGGCAGAACCTGACAGAATATGGACTAAGAATATCCTGTTCTCACTTCTTGGTAAGGGTGTGTAAGCAGGGACCTAGATTCTCTGCTGATCAGATTTTAACAATAGTAACACCAATTCCCAAAGTGTATCAATCAGGCCAGAAGTTCTGCTACCAGAAAAAGAAAGAAACAACAACAACAAAAATAAAATAAAAATAAGAAGAAAGGAAGTGATGGAGAAAGGGAAAAAGGGCAGCCTGACAACTGAACTGAGGTGACTCCACGGTGCAGTCTCGATGTAACGTCCCACCATCTGAGTCACAGTTAAGCCATATGTTCTCCTGTTGGATATTAATAATCTCACAGAATATTCACTCCAGACGGTGTCACTGTAAAAACTACAAACCACTCATCAGTCCCCTTTCTCACTAAATGAATGACTGTTCCTTCTCTACTAATTACAACTTCGTTGTAGCTCTAGACTGTTCTGTAGATAGAGCTCTGGAGATATCCAAACATAGAATCGTCCTCCTGCTTCTGTCAATACCCAACCCAAAGCAAACCTCCACTTCCTCAGTCAGCCTAAAATCACCCATCCTAAGCCTCTGTCGGCTCTTTATCCTGCCCTCTTCTGAGATACCCATTGTTCCCCATGGCATGTTCTCTCCTTGCTGCAACAGGAAACAAAGCAAATTTGTTCCTTCAGCTGTGTTCCTAGGAGCAGCTGGATGAAGCACAGTGGCATTTCATTTCCTAGCACGTTCATCTATGATGGAACCATGAGTACAACCTGGTCCCCATAAGTAGACTGTTAAACTCCGAGAAGGACTATTTTGCCACTTTGTTTAGACAACAAAGCACAGTCCTTCATTTCAGGATTATTTTGTACTTAACTGAATGTTAAGTACAAAATACTTGAAAGCCTGCCTGAATGGGCAGGCTTAGCTGAGAACTTTTGCTAACGTAATTGTCTACTTGAAAAGTTCTGGTGGAACTGAGTTTTATAATCCAGCAGAATACCAAGTCTGCGGTGATAAGTTATTAATTTCTATTAATATTAATCTCATATGGATAACAATAACAAGGATGGTTATAAAGACTTATGTAAATTTTCAGCTTTCTTTGTATTTCCTGAATAGCAAGCCTTATAATACTAAGGTTTTAGAAATTAGTTTCTTTGGCTTTAGGACATTAAACCTAAATTGCTATGTTACATATTTTTGGCTAAGATTACTAAATAATGACACATTTCATGGGTAGGGTATCTGTCAGTTTTTTACTGATATGAAATGCAAGTTGGGTGATGATATAACAGATGGCCAGGTGTTTTCAAGGTTACTTCAAATGTGGAAAATAAATACTCAGTTTGTGATATTTGGAACTTAGGAAGACTACCAAATTTCATGGCTAATAAATAGTATGTGTTTTTAACACACATGGACAAGAGCTCTTGATATAACATCTCTGAATTTTTGGTTATATATTAAAAGTTTTTCAAAAGATAGGTTATAATTATCTGAATATACTAGAAATTATTATCTCTATCAGTCTCCAAATGGGAAAGACACTGGTTCTACCAGAAGAAATTATTCACGTTTTTCTTCCCCTATCATTTCCCTTGTTTTTTATTCTTGTTTCTCTGAAATATCTTCCTCTTTTATCTTGTTCTTTTTTTTATGTGTTTCCCCTGGGAATCAGCCTACCATTGGTACTCAAGGTCACTGCACAGCCCTAAGGCTAACACACTGATGTCAACTGAAATCTGGATAGAACTTGCACACTCCAGAAACATTATTTTGACAGCTGCTTCTGCAACCACCCTTACTGATCTGGACAGTGTAGCTGAAAATGTCGTAGTGATGACTAGTCTGCCTTTGGTCCTGAAACTGTCCTGGATTTTTTTCATAGGAAACAGGATGCTGAGAATGATGCATACTAAAGGAGGTTAGGTGTCAATGAGCCCACCTCCCCAATACTTCTCTTTACATCCTGATGACTTTGGTGAGGATTAAAATGGAAGTAAACACAGATCAAGCATTTATAGTTCATAATAAATTATGATTTTAAAATTATGATTTTTAAAATTTTCACATTAAAATGTTAAATTAGGTGACAGCATTAGGTATAAATAGATCAATAATGAGAATAAGCATATATAGGAGACTATGATATAAAAAATGGTTTGTAGATACAAGCATTTTTTTGTAGATACAAGTAGCATCTGGAAATTCAATTCAAATGTGAAAGGCCTTATTAGTATTTTTACTCTCCACACCCAGCCCTTTTGGTCTATGAGGATTGGTGTGATGGGTTCTCTTGACTGCAAGTATATATGAGCCAACCATGTGACATGGTTAGCAGTGACCTCAATAAAAACTTCACTGTCATCTAGTTCAGGCAAGCAAAATGTCAAGACCAAAGAAAGTAATAACCCCAGTTCCTTGTTCCCTGATATGATTATGGAATCCAAGAAAAAAAAAATTTCCTCTAA
>JAJEJO010004590.1:389893-481010 GCA_020662805.1 Glaucomys volans | reverse complement strand
GACAAAGTAAAAATATATTTTGATTCTTTCACTATCCTAAAACCTGGGATATTATTATTCTATATTATTGGAGCATTTGATGTGAACTCAAAATTTAATAACACTTATCAATCTATTTATCTACCAGATTACCATATTTTAAAAAATGAAGAAATGAGGGTCATACATTTCAATTGTCTCTGCAATATTAATATATGTAAAGGATAAGGAAATTGAAGTTAACATATTTTAAAATGGAATTTTTGTGGATCTTCCATGAAAAGAACTTCTCAAAGTAGAAATGGTTCCATTTGGGGGGCTTCTGGCTGAAACCTTAGCTATCAGGATGATATCAGAATTGATAGAATTTTAGAAAACTTAGGGGGTAGGAAATAGGAGATTTCAATAGCGTGATAATTCCAGAAATCTAAGTAGTATCTTAAAATCCATTTTT
The DNA here is from genome assembly GCA_020662805.1 of Glaucomys volans. Classification (NCBI taxonomy): domain Eukaryota; kingdom Metazoa; phylum Chordata; class Mammalia; order Rodentia; family Sciuridae; genus Glaucomys; species Glaucomys volans. Next base: position 480,577 of record JAJEJO010004590.1, on the reverse strand, counting down.
AAACATTATTCTCTATAATGCAATTTTAAGGAAATCACATTACAACCAATCTTGGAATTTCTTTAGTGAGCTCTAACTTATGAACCTAAAATATACTGAGATAGCCTTTAAGATGCTAAAACTTCTTAAAATAATTTTTTTAGTTTAGAACAGTTTTAGATGTATAGAAAAATGTGAGGACAGTGAAGATTGCTTCCATAGTGTCCTCTATTATGGACATCTTAAAGAGTCTTACTGATATGCATTCAGATCATCCAGGCCTTTTCTTGACTTTAATGTACATTTCTTTCAATTGTGTATATTCAATTGTGTATATATATATATATATATATATATATATATCCTCTTTGTTTATATTTTCATCAATTGATAGATATCCAGGGTGTGTCCAGCTTTGACAATTATGAATAATGCCTCTATAAATGCTCCTGTGAAGGTTTTAAATGAATAAAATTTTTCAAATTAGCTGGGTAAATACCCAGGAGTATGACTGATGGATCCTAGGATAGGACATTGTTTAACCTGGTAATAAATTGCCAATTGTCCTCCAAAGTGACTGTAACACTTTTCATTCCCAATAATGACTGCAACCTGTCAGCAATCTAGTAATCATTATTATAATGGGTATATAGATGGTATTTTCTTTTCTATTTAATTTTTATTAGTCAAATGATGTAGGGCTTCTTTTTGCATTCTTACCTGACATCTCCACACCATATTTGGTGAGGTATCTATTCAGATTTTGTCTATTTTGAAATTTGTTTGTTTTCTCATCGTTGGGTATTAATAGTCCTTTGACTATTTTGGATACAAGACCCTTAATAGCCTTTTGCAAATATTTTCGACCAAGTTGTGGTTTATTTTCTTATTCTCTTCCATGATGACCTTCATTGAACATAAGTTTTTAGCTTTGATAGAGACCAATTTATTTTTTATGGATTTTAATTTCAATGTTGTATCTAAAATGTTATCACCAAGCTCAAGGTTATGTATGCTTTCTTCAATGTCTTCCTGTATTTGTATGTAACACACTTCTACACTTATTTACATCTTTTTCTTGCTTGCTTTAGTTTTTTATCTTTTTACAGAGACCTTATACATATTTTGTTAGATTTGCATCTGAGTCAAAATTTAAATAATTGAATTTAGAATTCTCCTCTTTGATGATAGAGGTACTTAATCACCTAAAGTTGAGTAATTCTTTAGTTGCGACTCAAAAATTTTGATGAATTGTAGCTTTATTTTTATTAAAGAAAATTTCAAATGTTTCTGGAGACTTATTTTACCCATGTGTGATTTATAAATATTTTGTTTAATTTCCCAATATTTTAGGACTTTGCAGCTATCTTTTCTGTTACTGATTTTCTAATCAAAATACACTAGGATCTGTAAACATAACTCAAATGATTTCTACTTTCTAAATATATATTAGGTTGTGTTTTATGACATGGAGTGTGGTCTTTCATCATGAAGTTTCCATGTAAGTTTGAAAAGAAAGTATTTCATCATGCTATTTGATGGAATATTTTATAAACTATTCATCTGTATTAACTGATCTTGACTGCTTTATCAAGAGAGGTATGACATCTCCAGCTATACGTTCATCTCTTTCTTTTAAGTACCATCAATTTTCACCTTATGTATTTTGACATCCTGTTGTTAGGTACATACACATTAAACATTGCATTTTCTTAGAGAATTGACACTTCTATCATTATGTATTTTGACCCTCTTTATCTTTGATCATTTTAACTCTTCCGCAGTTGATTTTGTCCAAAAATAGAGTTATTTCAGTTTCTTTTCCTGAGGGATAGCATGGTGTATATTTCTCCATCTCTTTTCTTACAACCAATTGGTGCATTATTTTTAAAGTGAATTCCAATAGTTGGATCTTAGATAAATATCCATCAATTTTGTGACTGCTTTCATTGCTGCATTTACTCTCAGTTGAAGCCCTCTTTCCCTGTCTTCTCTAGTTTTCATTTGAATCTATTCCTACTGTAATCTTCTGTTTTTGTACTGGAATGGTATTTTTTAAAATTTTTTTAGATGTTGATAGTCCATTATTTTACTCATTTACATGTGGTGCTGAGAATCGAACCCAGTGCCTCACATGATGGTACTGTTTTGATAATACATACTTTGCAAAATGTTTAAATCAGTTTGCAAGTATCTGTTCCTTCAAATATTTGTCATTTATTTATGGGGAAAACTATTAAAATACTTCCTTTGTGTTTTTTGAAATGCACAGAGCATAACTATAATATAAACTTATCCTACCATGCAATAATAGCACAATAGAACTTGTTGCTCCTATAACTGTAACTCAGTACCTACTGATCAACTTGATTAACATGATGACCACCATTTCAATCCTTGTCACAAATGATGTAGAACATCTATTTTATGAATGTACAGTTTTCCATTGTACATATGCACCCATTTTCTTTATCCATTCATCAGTTCATGGATACTTAGGTTGCTCCCACTTCTTGGCCATTGTGAATAGTGCTACAGTGAACATGGGTGTCTCTTTGGTTTCATATCCTTGGTTATGTACCCAGGTGGGTTTGCTGGGTTATATTCTATTTCTAGGTTCCATTATATTCTATTTTAACTTTCTCTAAGTTATATTATAACTATATTCTATTCCCCCAAGATGGCAGACCACAAGAAATTTCTCAATCTCATCCTAGTCTTCACTGCACCTCTAGCAATTTGTCTTGACATCACTTAACTGCTCCTACCAGTTTCTGACTCTGTGGCTTCTGCCCCAAGTAAGGAGATCTTTATTGTGTTTTTAATTTTTGTTTTAATAAATCATTTTTTACTTTTAAATTTTTTAAAAATAACTTCCCACCAAAAACATATTTAGTATTTACAATATTCATATCTGCCCTCATCATCTCACATTCCTGCTTAACATCCTTAAAGCTCCTCACTACCTACAGAATGAAGGCCAACCAATTTCCAACATTGTTTTCGCTTTGCTTCAGAGCTCTCTGAATCTGCAACTGAGATAAATATTCTTTTTCTAGCATTTTAATTTATCTGTTATTGTCTCTTGCTTAGTAGGTTTGCTACTGTCCCCAAAGTAAATACCTAAATACAAATTCTAACAGATCATTCATTAGCAATGTCATGCCTATTGCTCTGTAAAGACTTTCTGGGTATCCCAGAAAAACTCTGTTCCTTTCTTTTCTAATAGTCATGAATCTAAAATAATTCTCCCATATACTTACATGAATATATTATAGTGAATCCCACTATAGTGTATGTCCATAAGGATGGGGTGCTAATGAGAATAAGATATATTCCATGCTTGTGTAATTATATCAAAATTAATTCTGTCATGTATAGCCAAAAAGAATAAATAAATAGCAGTGATATTTTATATATTCATTTTCTTCGTGCATGGCTCCTTTCTATAAAGCTTAAATTTTTTACCTCATGGATTATTTCTTTCACTGAAATTTATCCACCTCGATGGAAGGTATTAGTGCCTAATTTATCTTCTAAATTCTAAACTACTAAATGCAGTAAATCCTTCACACAGAGTATTTATAATAACTATTCTTTGAATCAATGAAAATATAACAGTTGCTTTTAATTCTAAGGATTTTGCCCATTCATTGTATATGTGTGTGTGTGTGTGTGTGTGTGTGTGTGTGTCTGTGTGTGTGTGTGTTTATGCATGCATGCACACATGCTTTGAGAATGTACCATTCATTTAAATTCTGTATTTCATAATTAATACACTAAATTATAATTGTGAATCTAGATTAATGTATGGAAAAAACTGAGTTTGATATTTCTATTCTATTTTTGTAAATAATGTCATGATTTTTAGTTTATTTTAATGATGTTTCTAACAAACAGAATTAGATATAGTGAATTAGATACAGGTTATGCATGTCCTGCTTTCCTAATAAACAGTAAAGTAAATGTATTTAACAAAAAGTATGATCACATAACAACAAATATGATTTAGACCACAGCAGAGAAGATGCATTCACAGAATTTTTTATTGTTGGAAATTATATGCCCGTGTGACACGTGCCTTGGATTAGAGAAACATGGAACCTCAGTCCTGTATAAATTAGAGTTTATGAAAAGCAAGTCAGGTGCGGTGGCACGTGCCTGAAATCCCAGCAACTTGGGGGGCTGAGGCAAGAGAATCACATGTTCAAAGTCAGCCTTAGTATGTAAGAGATCCTGTCTTAAAATAAAAAAATAAAAAGGGCTGGGAATGTTGCTCAGTGGTTAAGCACCCTGGGTTCAATGCCTGGTACAAAAGAAAGGAGAGGGTGGGGGTGGGGAGTGAGAGAGAGACAGAGAGAGAGAAAAGAAAGAAAGTAAAGAAGGAAGGAAGAAAGGGAGGAAGGAAGGAAGGAGGGAGGGAAGGAGCAAGCGAGCTCATATTTGACAGGGTTCTGCAAATGCGGAAGGATTGGTAACATAAACAAGGAGCTAAACTTCACGTGTTTACATAGTGAATTTAAAGCTTCTCTTCATTTGAATGTCTTATTTTCATTGAAACCATCAGTTTAAACAGTGATTATTGCAATATTTTTCCTCTTTTTTTTTTTTTTTTTACTCTAAAGAAAACATTGAGCCAGGCGTGGTGGCGAATGGCTGTAATCCAAGCGACTTGGGAGGCTGAGTCGGGAGGATCGCGAGTTCAAAGCCAGCCTCAGCAACTTAGCGAGGCCCTTAGCAACTCAGTGAGACCCTGTCTCTAAATAAAATACAAAATAGGGCTGGGGATGTGGCTCAGTGGCCGAGTGTCCCTGAGTTCAATCCCTGGTTCCAAAAAAAGAAAGAAAGAAAACATTGGCTTGGCATTTAGTTGACTTCTAATCATGTCTGCCATCGTCTGCAATTTTTTTCACCCTTCTGTTTAAATTTACCCCTTTTGTGTTATTAACCTATTTCCTTGCAGAGAAAATATTAGATACTATATTTGCAAGCATTTTTGAAAATAAATATCTTATCATAGTTGAGGTACAGTTTGACCTATTTCTACAGAACAATTCTGTGTAGTTGTCTGAGCTCTCACAATACATATAACAATAAACTTATAAACTTACAGTTTTATGTGTTGTATATCTTAGAAGGTGTTCAGAAGTTATTCATGCATTTATGCTTATGCTTATGGAAGTATGAATCCATCCCTTTCAAAAGTCGTGGAAAACATACCCCATCAGTTTATATTTTTCCATCAAGGCAAAGTCTGTTATCTCATTCATTTCAAATGCCATTTAACATACATAACTATTACTAGATGTTCTCTCACTCTCTGATTGACTGACACCTTCTAACCAGCTGCCTCCATTCAGCAGCTGCCAACCTGCACTTTTCTGTTGCTGAATGTGATTCTCTTTCAACTTGCTTAGTTCAGCCTTCAAAAAACTAATCCTAAAGGAGACCTCACTGTGTCTCCCCCTCTCACGCACACTACCTCATTCTCTCTTATCAAACTCTTTTTCGGATTTATTACAGAATCACTATCTAGTCAACCTCACACTACCACTGCCAACCCTATTCCTTCTCATCAACAGTATGCAGTTATAATTAGGATATAAAATATCAACTCATCAGTAGTGAATTTACTTCTAATGAAAAAGATTAAAATATTTTTGAAACGGCTTTAATGTTTCTAATTTATTGCATGCTAATTATTTAAATTTTTGTTAATTTAGGAAGAGATGATCTCAGTTAAGCAAAATACCATCAATGAGATAACGTTATTCCCAAATCCAATCATTTCCAAGTAAGTAACCAATGGAATTTATTTGAAATACATATTTCTGAGAATCTGTAGGTTGCAATGTTATACAAATCTTTCTAAGTTCTTACATTTACCTAATGGCTTTCTAAAATTGAATCCCTAAAGGTGCCATCTCTAGATGTGTCAGCGTCATTCTCAAGTTTCCATTCAGTGTGCAATGCCCGTGCACCTCTTCTGAATATGTCCTATGGTGATGTTTAAACCCCATAATCAGTTCCCTATGTCTTTAGTCCCTAAGTCCAACATTCACATCTGTATTTTTCCCTAATGGGAACTGGCTCTCTACTGAGGATTGGATACCCTCAGGATTTCTCAAAGGGTGACTGCTTTCTTTATTTCACTCTGCCTATCTAGGCCTGGATGTTGTGTAGGCACCTTTCTTACTTTTCAAGAATTGTCATAAGGACCTGTTATTATTGGTAAGACCTTGTTCTTTATTTCTCTCTCTTGTAGAGTTGCATGGCTTTCCTTTTTCCATTTTCTGGAATTACCTATTTTGGTTTGTTGCACTTAACAACCCTTCCCCCTAACCATGATCTTATTTTGACTCCTTTGCTTTTCCTCTTTTTCTTTGAAGACTTACTTAATGACCATTTTTTTTCCAGTTACTCTCATCAAAATCCTAAGTAATTTTGTTTTCCATACCAGTGACTTTTAATCCTGGTTCTCATGTCCTTGACCCCCTCTTATTCAACAGTTTTGTTCACCATATACCTCATCCACTACTATGATCATACCTATACTTTAAAAATACCAATATTTTCTATACTTTATAAACTCAATTAAACCATCTCACTCAACCACCATCCCTATTTCACCAGCTTATTTCCTCTATTATGCAAATTCCAAAAATGTCTCATGGCCTCCAATACCTTCAAGGTGTCATTTTTTTTCTTTATTGGATTTTTTTTTTCATCCTACAATTTGTTAGGTGAAAGTACCAAGAGACCCATATATTGGATCTTTTCTGGGCAGAAATAATCGATTTATTTTATGTACCTAAGTTGAAACCAGCACAAGTAGAAACAGGAAAAGAAGAAGTTTTATCATGAGATCAGATTAAACTTTTCCAGTAGTAAGCCTGATTACAGAAGACATCTCTTCTTTCAGCTCTTGTTTATAATTGTTTTCAAAAAGAGCACAAAGACTAACCCCAAGAGGACCAATGACAATGTATAAATATTCTAATAGTTGGTTTTGCTTATTTTACAAAAAGAAACATTTGGAGTATACAAAAAGATATAAAAAAAATTAAAATTGCTCAAAAAAATAGAAGATTTTTTTTAAAAAGACACAAAAAGGAAACAAGGAATATAAAGGGATAATATTCAACAGATAGTGTCAAGAAACAATAAAAGCCCTCATTCAGAAAGCAAAAAAGAACAATAATCAATAATCATAGCACAGCCCATCAATAAACCACAGCCAAGCAAACTGCAATTCCATTTCCAATGTCCTCTATCATTCATCCCCATGTCTTCCTTTCTTGTCTTACTAGTTTATATCCCATGGTAAATTATTTTAAGTTCTTTTAGGCATATAGTCACAACTCCCCAATGACTCTTTCTCCAGAGTATTTGGTTAAACCACAGTCCTATTTTAAGTTAAATATCTTCCTTCTGGGGATCCGAACGATAAAGCTGAGCACAGATGCAGAGAAAGCTCCCTCTCTTGCAAGCTGTGTCACATTTCATGGTCTCTCACCTGTGGCTGAAGCTTAATGCTATCCAACATCCCTTCCTATAGTCCATTCACTCCCCCACATTCCCAGATTTTCCCAATAACTGGAAGTATTTTTTCTCTTATTCTTCCCTGGTTCATGGTCATTTATTCTCTATTTTCCAAAGGAAAGAAACTCATACGTTTCCTTTTATAATAGATAGGAGTCTGAATGCAAAAAATTGCATTTGAAAATTTTACTTTAAGAAATACACAAGCAGGGTGCAGGAGCACATGACTGTACACCCAACTACTCAGGAGACTGAGGCAGGAGGATATCAAGCTGGAGGCCAGACTCAAAAAATTCAGTGAGAACCTACCTGTCTCAAATTTTAAAAATAAATAAATAAAAGGCATGGGGCACGTAACTCAGGAAACTCAGAGCACTTCTGGGTTAAATCCTGAGTACCACCCACATATACACACACACACACACAAAAAAAATAAAATAAAAAATAAAAAAAGAGAGGGAGAGAGAGAGAGAGAGGGGGGAGAGAGAGAGAGAGAGAGAGAAAGAGGACTCTTCCTATCTCTCAGCTATATGATTCTAGGTTTCCAATTTATAGGTTCAGAACCCAATGTAAGGGCTGATAAAGACTCTCAAGTCATGGAGGATTTGTGAACCAAGAACAAACAGGTGATAGGGAAGTACTTGCTAAAGAAAGAAGTATATCAACTTTATTGTGTGCTATTTAATCATTTATCCACAATGCAAACATTCATTGAACTCCTATTACATGTAAGGAAGTATTCAACAAATATTTGTTGGATGATAAATAAATTCACTAATGGGCAGGAAGAAAAGGAAATTCTATAATATAGCATGGAAATCCAGGACACTTTTAATAATATACTTAAATAATCCTAAAATTTCCTTCTAATTTAACGTCATTAACTACTAATGGAAGTTGTCCTCTCAGTGGCATGGTATCATTTATTGTACTGGCTGAGAAATTTAATTTTCATATTCTCTCTTTTTTGAAAATTTAATCATCAAGGATTTCCGTATTTCAAAATGACAGAAATACATTTCATTTGTTAATAAGCTACTAACCTTATAAGGTCAAAAATATAAATGTAATTTAATGTAAAAATAAAGTGCATTCTTTTTCCTCATAAAGTGGTATATTTCTAAATGTGAAAATACATAACACATACTTGGAAAAATTCTTAAATGGAGAAAAAACTCAAAACTAAAAAATGATTTTTTTGACTGAAGCATATACAAAATGCAAACATGCAAATAAAAGCATTAATATAGAAAACAAAACCTGCTAGATCAATAACATATCTTACTTAATCCTGAAAATATTTTAACAATTTAAACACTTACTTGATATCTCTCTCATTTCCTCTCTCAGTCTCTCATTATTTTTCCTCACTGAAATAAGTAGTCTTTAGTCAGAATGTGCTTTCATAGTACAGTCATGAGAGTCAGTTTCAGCCAAATTTGAAACACTAGCTGAGATGATGATTATGATTAGCCCCATCTGCCCTATTCACAGCATCATTTCCAAGTAAACTATGAAAATACATTTTTCTGCAGGTATACTGCTTAATTTTTAAAATGATAATTTAGAAAATTTTAAACTGGTTTCCAACTAAACTTTAATTTCTCAACTTATCACCATCAACATTAATTCATCACAATTAGGGAATAGGTAGAATCATTATCACAGATGAGTTACTGGAAGACTGCTGCCAGAGGCAAAAATGTGTTGTAAATATTTAAAATTATCCTGCTGCTAGGATTGATACCTGGATTCGTGGCAATAGATTACAAGATACATTGTCACTATTTTTAGAAGTAACTTTTAAGAAATTAGTCTGATGAAATATTTGGAAGAAAATGTAGCAACATCTTAAATCAATTATTAAAAATTATTAACATTTTAGTAACATTATTATGATTGTGCTCAGGTAAAAATACCTGATTATAATAGAATTTCCAGCAAAAGTCTCTATCATATGAATCTCCCAAATATCTAAACTATGCCATGCCCTTCTTTGAAGGTAAAGTAGTAAGTAACCGTGAACACTTCACAAATAGAGCAAGATATTCTAAAATAGGCGTTTCTGAAAAGTTAGATTTTAAAAATGTATGTTGTTTAAAAGATAAAGCAAATCCATTAATTGAAGGTTTACTGACTATGTGTGATTTAGGGGATTAGGTCCTCCTACTAAATTAAATCCCCCCCTGAAAGGAACAACTGGTTTGGTCTTTTCCTACCTAAGAATCAGAATCTAGCTGGAAAAACAGGGGGCATCTTGTTTATTCTTCAAAGGACTGGCAGGCCTCCACCCAGAGGTGCAAAACAAGGGAAAGAGAAAGAAAATGTCAAGTTTTCACCGTTTTTTTGCACCACCTGTTTAAGATTGTTCTATCACAGACCCGGATTTAAATAGTTCTATGTCAGGTGAAATGCAGAAATAAGAGAGGAATGGGAATTGGAAGAAGCCTCATGAAACAGCTTTAGAAAAAACCAGAAATGTGTAGTGTCATCAAGGACAAATGCCATCAAAACTTAGCACAACATATCTGCTCCCTGGATTCTGTTCAACAGGACTCCTTTTAGAATAAAGGTCACACCTTAGATGTGTAAGTGTAAATCAAGACGTACTTGAGAGCAGGCCCGTGTGCTTGTCTTTGTACATGTACAAGCACATCCAAGGACACTCGATAACTAGATTTTCTCCTCTATTATCAGGCTATTTCAGTATCAAGTGATTTGCCTGCTTGATTATATTGATTTTGTATCTTAGCAGCAGGTAAAAAGAATCAATGTGAAGAGGTCAGCATGTCAAGGGAAGAACTGCAAATCTTAGACCAATTGTTGTCGGAATGAAAAATACTCGAAGCCAATGACACTGACAAACTGAAGCCAGCTGAGCTTTTTCCACCTCACTTTAGTCCACTGCATTTTAATTACTGACTTACTTGTGGAGTCTACTGCCGCTTAGATTCTTATTTAACAACTCTTAGATTTTTTCTTCAGTCACCTAACATTTTCCTTTTTATTCCTGCCTCTTATGGCTGCACAATTTATATTAATATAAATGTGCATCTGGGGTATTCTTCTTATAAAATTTTTACTATTTGTAATCTTCTGGGTTTTACTTACACAAATATTACTAAGTAAAAAGCCTATATTCATGGCAAAAAACATAATCATTTTCAATATACAGTGTTGACGTTTCATGTCATCACCAGATTAGGAATGAGAAATGTGTCAGCCAGGGTCTGAGCAGGTGACACATGCAAAGGACTAAGTGATGCAACTTTAACTCAGGGACTATTATGTAAGAAGCTGAAAGGATGAAGGAAACAATCAGGGGCAGGTGAAAAACAAGTTTTAAGTGGTGGCAATAAATCCCATTACCGACCCTATGCCTAGTGTACAAGAAAGAGACTCCACACAACAGTACTGCGAGGGAGTAAGCTGCATCTGTGGGGAGACATTACTCGCAGGAGCTATGGCTGGAGGCAGAGAGTGTCCTTCTGTGAAGAGAAGGGGTGGTGCCCTCAGACTTTCTGCTCCACTACTTTGATCCTCCATGGGCATTTCCTATTCTCCAAACACAATAGGAAGCCAATCACTAAATGACTATGGCTAATGAAACTTGTAGGAACTGCTAAGGCAGAGGGAAGAGAAGAGCTATGCAGAGACCAAATTTGAAAACGCTAGCTGAAAATAACCAGCACAAAGAGGTAGAATGAAGGAGAAAGTGCTTTTTGTTTGTTTGTTTGGTGTTGGTTTTTTGTATTATGGTGGAACCCTGGGACACTTTTACAGTGAGCTACATCCTCAGCCCTTCTAACGTTTTGAGTCAAGGACTCAGTAAGGTGCTTAGGACCTCAATAAATTGCTGGGGCTGACCTCAAACCTGTGATCCGCCTGCCTCAGCCTCCCTAGTCTCTGGGATTACAGGCGTGCACCACTGCACCCATGAAAGTGTCATTTTAAATCGATTAAATTGTCATAGGTGAGTGTTCATGCCCCAGGAATGGCAGACTTGCTGCAGTAGCAGACTCAACTATCCTCCAAAACAAGCGAGAGAAGCTAGAGATCAATACATCAAGCAAATAACAAAAAACAACAAAAGGAACATTGTTTGGAAGATGGGTGTGGGGGAGCTAGCAAGTGAGCCAGCACTTCAAAAAACAAGCTCCCGGGAGAGGAAAGTTCAGTGAATAAAGCTTGCCACCATTTGACTCTCCTCACTCAAAGACAAGAACCAGTTTGTCAGCTGAGAGAAAGAGGCTGAGAAGCTGAGCAGAACAGCTGCAGAGAGACAGAATCTAAGCAGAGTTCTTGACTCCCCATTTCTTTGGATGGGTTGGGGAAACCCAGGTGTCCAGGGATTCTAGGACGAGAGAGAGCAGATAAGATTTCTTGAGAAGAGGAAGGTGAGTGAGCTCTGGGCACATCTCCTCTTACATTCATGAATCCATATGTGGTTCAGCTGCAGAAGAGTGACATAGATGATAGTGGGAAAAGGGACAGATTCAAATGTAACTTCTAGGAGAAACAGAGTAGTAGGGAGTAAAGTATGACAGACCAGAGATTTTCCCTTGGAAGACATGAAAACCAAGAACCCCAGGAGTGATGTTGAAGCAGAAGTAGACTAGGTCTTGTGAGCACTAAAGCTCAGCTTTGACGTAGTTTAAGCCCGGTTGTCCTAAGGTGATATGTCCCTACGCAACCTTGTGCTGAAGGCACCGTCTCATCCAGTCTCTCAACCTTCCTGAAAAGTGAAGGGACAACAGAGGTGCGACCAAGAGAAAAGACAAACAATAGAGTCAGATACAGAGTCGATCAGGAAGACGTTGCAGTTATCAGACATTAGCATTGAAATAATTTTAATTGGTGTGCTCAGAAATATTGAGAAACAAGCTGAATTTTATGAGGGAATTGGATTTTATAAAACCAGTCAAATTCTATGAACATGGAAAAGACAATCATTGAAACTATGAACAACTCAATAGCTTAGATAAAACTAGAGGGTGGCAAACTACCTCTTATTTTTCCCCCAAATATTCTGGACTCCTTTCTTTCTTTCTTTTTTTACATTCAAATTAATTTTTTTTTATTTTAACAGACTTAATTTTGATTCATGGTACACATATGGGGTACAAATTTTCATTTCTATGATTGTGCACAATGTACATTCATATCATTCTTGTTAATTACACATGTACATAGGGTAATGATGTCTGTCTCATTCCACCATTTTTCATACCCCTGCCCTCTCCCCCTCTCATTTCCCTCTACATAATCTAAAGATCCTCCATTCCTCTCTCACCCCCACATCCCCCAACCAGATTCTATATCATCATTTGCTTTTCAGGGAAAATATTTGGACTTTGTTTTTGTGGGATTGACTTATTTCACCTGGTATGATAATCTCCAATTCCATCTATTTATCTGCAAATGCCATAGTATTATTCTTCTTTATGGCTGAGTCGTATTCCATTGTATATATATACCACATCTTCTTTATCCATTCATCTGTTGAAGGGCTTCTAAGTTGGTTCCACAGTCTAGCTATTGTGAATTGAGCTGCTAAAAATGTTGATGTGGCTGCCTTACTGTAGTATGCTAATTTTCAGTCCTCTGGATATAGATCAAGGAGTGGGATAACTGGGGCAAATTACCTCTTATAGGTGAAATCCACCTTACTCCTTGTTTCAATGAATATTTTATCTTGATACACAAGTATGCCTGTCTGGGTACATGCTGTCTAAGAAAGTTCTAGTGCTGAACTCAGAATTATCCAGTTATGTCCAGCAGTGTATCTCCCATAAAGAATAATATTTAATATCTGAACTTTTGAAAATAAAGAACAACCTGTGAATTAGGCAAAGAAGTCTTGGATGGAATATCGTTCAGGAGAACAATTTCAGAAATGAGAACCAAAAATCATTTTACAAAAAAATACTACTGATTATTTTTTATAGAAATGAAGTAGGACACACATACAGCAATCTCAGCAACTTGGTAGACAGAGGCAGGAGGATCACAGGTTTGAAGCCAGTCTCATCAACTTTGAAAAACCATGTCCCAAGATAAAACAAATAAATAAAAGGGTTGAGAATGTAGCTTAGTGGTGGAGCACCCCTGGGTTTATTCCCCAGTACCACAATAAATAAAAAAGTAAATAAATAAATAAATTACATAGATAAGATAGTAGATGGGTCTGATAATGGTCTAAATTACGTGTAACTGCAATTGAGAAAAGAAGGGGAAAAGCAAGATGGCAATAATACTTAATGACTGAGAGTTTTTAAAAGTGATGAGATATTTTATGCTAGAGATTCAAAAATTATTATGGAGGTCACCCAGGGAGATTCAAACACATATAAGCCACCTAAGTACATAAAATGTAAGGTAAAGTGAAAATATTAAAAATAAAATGTAGCAGGCATGAGGTTCGCGAGTGGGAGATGTTTGCCTTCAAAGAGCAACAACAAAAACCAGCTGTTAATAGTATTCTCAGTTCAAAAGATGAAAGCCAGAAATCAATGGACAGAATGTAATAACTCAAAGAAAAACACTGCCAAAACCAAGGTGTATGTTCACATGCTTCCAACTGAAAACTAAAAAATAAATATTTTCAACCAAAGTAAAACTCAGAGAATCCTTGTACAGTAGACTGACATAAGAAAAACTACTAAAAGTAACTCTTCAGGTAGGAGGATATGAAAACACAGAAAAGCATGAACATTCAGTAAAGAATAAAGTGTGATGAAAAGAGAACTGTATGTGGGTACTCTAAATATATCCTTACTATATAAAGCAGTGGCATCTCATGGAATCCAAAATATATGTAATTAAAATGCATGACGTATGCATAGTGTATGACCTAGAAATCTCACTTCTATACTTAAACCCAAGAGGTATTATATGTGTACCGAGGCATACACGTTCACACACACACACGTTCCAAAAGGCCTGAAGAGAAGAAAAGACATTGCAATATTAATTTAAGTTGCTAAAATCTGGGAGAACTGCTAAGTGTAGCTCCTCACAGCCACTTCATTTACAGTTAAGGTAGAGCCAATTACCCAAGACCATTGCTTCACTTTAAAACCATGAGAATGAGTCAGATAAATTACAAAAGAATTTGTACTTTTTAAATGCACTATAACTTTAAGGATTTAAGGAGAGGTAAAGGTACTAAATTCCAGACAGGGACAAATCCTTCCTAGGACATAACTCATGGTGGTTTTGAAGCATGAGGTCATGGTGGATGCAAGAGAGAAAGTTTTTGCCACGAAAGAAAGGATGGGAGAGAAAGGAAGTAGATATCAGCAGAACATGCAGCACAGTTTAACCTGCCACCTGTGGGCTGCTAGGAGGGAGCAGAGATCTGAAGAGTCCCAGTCAAAAGTGCATACACCTGGCTGGCAAATCTTTTTCTCAGGACATTTATTGGAGTGTGCTATGGCCATGTAAGGAAGGCTGAGTATCAAGTCTCTAGCATGCCAAAAACAAAACAAAACCACAAAACCCTGGATCAGGTCTGACGACAAACAAGAGAGAGGGTTCCAATCCCTGAGGCACACAATACCTTCGTGGAGCCTCTAAAGAAGAGAACATGCCCAAAGCCAGGGTCAAGGCAAGAAGGTAGACAGGAGCTGCCCAGGGATTTCAGCAAGTTCAAAGCAACAAGCAACTGCTGTCTGAGAAGAGAAGCGGGGTGGGGAAGGCTCTCCTTGGATTTCTCCTAGAAATCCATGTATGGTACTGGAGAACAAAATGCAATCCTTCATGACCCCAAGAACTGATGACAAGGCTGTATGGCATAAAGATGTTTCTAAAGCTCACAGAAATTCCAGGGAATAGCCTGATCTTATTCTGGAAACATTTGGAACCAGTGGAGAACTGAGTCTTACTAAAGTGCAGTGCAGCAAAACCTAGTTCCAGCACAAATTGCAAACTGGATAGACTATGTCTCTACTTTGGTGACACAACAGAGAAAGAGTAGGAAGAACTAGCACCTACTGCAGTTTCTACTATTCATTTACATAAAATATTTGGTGTGCTGGAAATTGCGACCTGTAATTAGAAGCTCAAACTCTCATGGTCAGGTCAACATTTCAGTTCTCATCCCCTGGCTGAAAAGTTTTCTCAATACAGGGCACCTTCTCCTTTATGCCCACTTATCTGAATTTGGTTAAGCAATAATGTATTGAATGTAATGTTTCTTATTGTGTATGTATGATTATAATTAATCTAAAATATAAACTGGTTAGATCCAGGGGCTACAAAGGATTTTATAGCTTGCATAACATGATGAGAATCACAAATCTTATTTAAAAGCTTTCTAATCAGAATATCTCCATAATCACTTACAAATCCAAAGTAATTATCTGATACTTTTCTTTTGGTTACTTCTCCATTAGATTTCAAAGAATGCCTATCTTTAAAGTTCATTCTTAATTAAACAAATTCATCCTAATGATACCTAGAAATACCCATATTACTCACTTTAAAATGTTGTGAAGTTTGAGTTGAAAAGTCACTGTGAATAGTTTGTATCTTAAGAGATTGTCTCATTTATTTTGACTGTGTCTATATTTTATGATTGCTTATGTAGCATTTTCAACTTTAAAATTAATGTCAATGAATCCTTCTGAACACCAGCTGCCATCCTAGTTAAATCTTAAATAGACAAATTGCTCATATTTCATGTACCAGTTATTCTTGAAAAAGCTCATCAAAGCGGCATTATGCCCTGTTTTACAAGTATGCCGAATTCTTTCTCTATCAGACAAAAAAAAAAAAAGGACAACTTAGCATTCATCACTCAGGAAGCATAAATGCTGGTTTCTTTGGGCTATTCTGCTACTCTTTTCCTAAATACTCGAACATCAACAGCAAATCTACGAGAGAGGATTTAAAATAATCCATACCAACTTTCCAATTTTCATCACCCCTTCTTTTGTATTATCCCTATCTGAATGGAGCTCTTTACCTGTACTTTGATTATTCCGGGCTCTTACTGGACTCTCAGCAATCAACTCCAGCTGTTCTGATTTATCCACATGCCTAGAAGTCTGGGCTAAGTAGACAAGTTCATCAGGGCTCCCAAGTAGATGAGAGGTGTACAAATAGCAGCACTGCACAAAAGCTAGCTCACCTCAATTTATGTTCTGAACAAGAAGAGGAGAAAACTACCATTTCATTTCAACTGTGGAGAACCAGAAGAACTATTTGTAATAGTAATTCTGGAATTAACTAGGAACACAGTCTCAATGGGTTTGGGTGAATGTAGGCTTTAAGATGGGTGGAGAATATTGCCTCGGAAGACTTACTTACAGGTTATGATTGGATAGTGATGACAAGAGCAAGGCAGGACTTGAGTGAAGAAGAAATTAGGATAGGAAGGAATTCCTGATAAATACATGTTAGAGCAGATGTTTTAGGATTGGACATTCCTGAACCTCAAAACCAAAATGTTTTTTGACAGTGTTCTCTAAAAATTATTTTTACCAGCAAATCAAAGATTACTGAAGTTTCAGAAGGAATTACAAAGGGTGATATTATATCTTATTATTTAAAGAAATAGTCACTTCCAAAATAATTTATACTGGATGTCATTTAAACTACAATGAGGAATACTTACATTATTAAATAGCAAAAGTGGCAAACCGGAAAAGAATGCCTGCAGGCAGAAATCAGGCATAGACTTGTTTGTTTGGTGCCCACCACATAAACAACGGATTTGAAATGTTTAGATCAGGAATGTTTGTCTGTGATTTCCCAGAGTACTCACTATTCCCTGTTGTCGTCCATATTTAACAATTATCATTTCCTGGCTGAGCCCTGAAGGCATGCAGACAGTGATCTTGTATGATCATCACTCCTGTCAACTAATCTTTTCTTTTCTCTCCAAAGCTCTGAAGGTGTCATTCAAAATGAAGAAGACAAAAAAAAAAAAAAAAAAAAGGAAAGAAAACATCTTTGCTAAAGAAAATAGCTACATTTATAAAAAGATTAAATGATTTCCACTGGAATATCTTACTATGTTAAAACAATAAATTCTCTTGGATTATACGCATGTTAGTTTTTTTCGTGGTGGTTTTAATAACTAAGAGTCATAAACAAACTTGCAGAATTTTTGTACATTAAATGCAACTTTCAAAATTATATCTACTTTTAAGAGGTGCAATAGCATGTGGTCAACAAGGTAGACTCTGGAGGTAGGCTGCCTTACTCTAGATTCTTGCTCTATCACTTATAAGCAATTGACTTTGGACGATTTACTTATGTACACTGTGATCTAAACTTCTGAAATTTAAACAGGGATTCTCCTAGATCCTTAGCATCAATTATTACAATGCTTTGCCAAAAATCAATCATTTAATTCTGTGCTTTGAATTATGCTTAGTGATTTAGTAATTTTTAGAATATTTAATCAGAAATAATGCCAGGTGTGGTAATATACACCTATAATCTCTGTGATTTAGAGGCTGAGGCAGGAGGATCCCAAGTCCAAAGCCAGTCTCCTCAATTTTGAGAGGCCCTAAGCAACTTAGCAAGGCCTTGCATCAAAATAAAACATAAAATGAGTTGAAGTGTTGCACAGAGGTTAAGCACCTCTGGGTTTAATCCCCAGTAGCAAAACAAGAAAAAAAAAGAAAAAGGAGAATGCAGAAGACCTTGGCCTTCTTGTTTAGGTTTTGGGACTGAATTTACTATTAAGTACATATTTTAAAAGATACTATCAAATTATATAATAGGAAATAAGACTTTAAAGGTTTATAACTTCATTTTAACTTGAGTGCATTTCTAAGGTTTTAAATATCAAAAGTGGTTATCTTTACATCAATGAGTGTATACTTATCTCTGTTTAAAATTCATACCCTACACAATAAACAACTATTATTTTCAACATCATCATTTAAATTATTTTCAATATTGGTAACATTTAGTTTGAATGAAGATTAATTCTGTAATAAATTTTTAATTTATTGGATCCAATTCTTTTCAAAATATTAGAATGCCTAATTCTGTTATAGAATGGTAGACTATACCAGTCTATCATTTAGGATTTAGAATAGTGATTCTGCAGAAAATCACACTATTGCACTGAAAGGCTCAATCGTTAAAGTCACATTTTTTCTTTAAAGTTAATTTTGAAGGAAAGACACCCTTACCTATATCTAATACATACTTGAATAATGTACAATTCTTAAATATGTGAATGGTCCAAGTGGTTATGAAATATTGGTGTTTAGCACACAGAATTTTATCCAGGTTAAGGAAGCTCATTATTTTCATATCAATAACTCCTATTTCTCTCTTTCAGTTACATTTTGGAGAATAATAACTTCCTTATAAACGATTTCTGATCTAGCCAGTCTTTTTCTGTCACCAACCCTATTGTATCATCCCTTGAGTTCTGTGTTATACCATTAAATGAGAGATGTCAGAATTCCATTAGTGCCTCACATAGAAATTTTTTTCCCTGATTTCAAATAAAAACAGTGAATGTGGATGAAATTAATTTTCTCACCTTAAAGCTAAATCATATGATAAGAAGCAATAGTAAGAGATAACAGGAAAAAATTGTGATAGTGGGGGGAAAAATTTAACAGAATTTCTTGTATTCTGTCATTACATAACAAAATTTTATACTATTTATTGCTAGTCCTGGGAGAATGTTATCAGTAGGATTCATGTTCATCTCCTAGCCCCAGGTTGACTTATTCTTAGAGAACAAAGGCATAGCAGTTACAG
The DNA here is from genome assembly GCA_020662805.1 of Glaucomys volans. Lineage (NCBI taxonomy): Eukaryota > Metazoa > Chordata > Mammalia > Rodentia > Sciuridae > Glaucomys > Glaucomys volans. The sequence continues at coordinate 461,320 of JAJEJO010004590.1, read as the reverse complement.
GCTGCTTTCCCAAACAAAAATTGCTTTTAAACTTCTTAAAAATTGGGCACACTAAGAAGGCAAGCCAATGAGCGAATCCAGGTAACTTGAAAATACTAATTCATACTATCCTTTCAAATATATTACGAATAAATATTATAAATAAAGTGTAAAATCACTCACATAATGACAAATAACTGCAAAATAATTCTTTAAGAAATCTTTGAACTTAAGTATGACAGTCATTCCAGTTTCCACATTAATAATTTTCTAGCGTACACTTGTTCTACTGTCAGTTTGCTCTAAGAGACAGTATAAAGGGACATGGATTAACATTATCCTACCAATTACTGAGATGAACATTCACCATTCCTTTAGGGATAGAAAGTCTCAGAGAATTTCATAGAACTGCAATATAGTGTGAAATTTGGGAAATTTCTTAGCTGCTAACTAATCATTCACTTTACATAAGAGTATAAAAGGAGAGTGATGATAATTATCAACATTAAGAAAATAAAAATCCATCCAAATTTTCTTCAAAACTCGTTTTCTTATTTTAGCAAAGATCAAATGAAACTCAAAGGAAATTTCCACACGCCTATGACAACAATCTCAAGAATGATCTCAATTATTCACACAGTGGATCCCTTCCACTTCCTAAAAGAAGTTTTCCTTGTGCATTCACATACCCTGGTGTATTAGTCTTATTTTTTTTTTTCCTGATGTGACTAAAAGAAATGACAAGAGCTATTTTAGGGAAAGAAAAATTTATTTAGGAGCTCATTATTTCAGAGGTTATGATCCATACAAGACTGGTCCATTCCTCAAGACTCACGGTGAGGTAGAACATCATGGCGGAAGAGTGTGGCAGAGGGAAGTGGATCACATGACATTCAGAAAGCAGAAAGAGACTTACTGTCCAGGTATAAAATATATAGGCAGGTCCCCAATAACCCACCTCCTTCAGCTACACCCTGCTTACCTTCAGTTTCCACTCATCAGGGAGTTAATCCCATCAGGGGGTTTAATTCACTGATTGGGTTAAGGCTCTCATAATGCAATCATTTCTCCTCTAAACCATCTTGCTTTGTCTTACACATGAGCTTTTGGGGTACACCGCACATCCCAATCATAACTCATGGAAAGCTCTACGTTTTTGGTCACTCATTTCTCAGCCCCAAATGATATTGCTTCTATTAGGACCACAGCACCCAAAATTTTCTCCAAGTTAATTCCCTTATTATCTGATCCAGATTTTTAACTCCTTGTCTTACTGGACCTCTCTGATCCACTGTTGTGGATCAATCACCTCTCTTACTGTTCTCCACATGAATTGTGAGGACACCACTACTCACTACTACCATGTAAAAAAGAGATGTTTTCCTCTTCTTCCCAGTGTTTATCTCTCTGGTTCTTAAATGTTGTACCTATAGCCCATTTCCATATAATACTTATTCTTCACCTAACCACCCATAATGGAGTTTAAAATCTACTTCATATAGTTACTTCCTTCACACCTTCAGGAGCATCCCCTCTGTCCCATATATGAGTCTTCTTCCTGACCTATCCTGGAGTACCAAAGGACAATGGCTAAGGATTACTGTGGGTAGCAGGGTATTTCCAACCTCTACCAAAATGAGGGGTTTAATGAAGTCTTAAGGAATGACCCTGAGAGCCTATTGTGTTCCTGCTTAATATCCATTATTTGGTAGCTATCTTCCATTGTTACCAATCCTCTAAGCACAAACAGATCACAGAGAAGCATAAAAGTGAGAATGGTACATGGCAGTGGTTCTCAATATACTTCCTCTAAGACATGTCAAAGCACGATCAGCATCATCCAGGAAGATGACAGAAATAGTCCCAAGTCCCACACAGACATGCAAAATAACTGTGTTTTAACTGCTCTACCGCATGATTCTCAGGTAGGCATAAGTTTGAGAGACAGCGGTGGAGATCAGGAAACCTGGGTTCAGTGATGATATGCCAACTGGATGCACTCAAAGCAGCCCTAGGAGATACTGCTGAGAACACACTTGCCTGGAGCCTTCTCTCCAGATATACTAGTCTCTAGCACATCTCTGCATAGTTCTCAGAGCCCTCCTTCCAAGGTTTTGCCTCATCTTTCTCATCTCATTCCATTTAGCCCTTGAGCGCTCTCTCATCCTTCTCCAACTTTGTTCAATCCATCTGTAATTCCAGGCATTCAGGGTTGTTTTTCCCCCAAGTGAAGTACTTCTTCCTTTACTTGTTCTAAGTAGAGTAATCCTTTGAAAACTTCAATAAAGTACAGACTGCTGCCCAGAACCAAAAAGTTTTTGGTCAACAAACACACTTTAACCTATGGACTTGAAAATACCTAAATTTAGGAGATTGTATTTTGCTACACAACAAACTAGGTAAAAAACAAAATACACATTTTCTATAACAGAAAAAGGGAAACTGTTACTTTTGAAATTGTATAGAAAGGGTAGGATATATGATTTAGGATGGAATATATTGTGATGGAATTTCCTATTCTCAAATTGTAAGATATTTTATTTCATTTCCACTGGGTTTCCATAGGAAAAATTTGGAAACGATCTCATAATGTAGGTGTTTCCATGAACTTCTGGAGTTAGTAATCTAAGGATAAAGCATATATGTCCAAATATGCTTCTTTATATATCTAAAAAATGAATTTAATTTTATATTTTAAATATTTTTAATTTTAAAATTGTCTAATTTGTACATATGTATAAATTAGATCCCAAAATTTGGAAGTTTTTCTGTCCTACAGTAAAAGGCACGTCTTATATGTATACTGAGCAATATATTGATTACAAAAAGCAAAAGAGAGGTAAACTAAATACAGAGAACATTAAAATGTCAAATCACTACATATAATGCCTAAAGTTTTTGATGATTCACACTTATTACCAATATTTCAACCAAAAAAGCACACTTTTACATTGTTGGTGGAATTGCAAATTGGTACAGCCACTCTGGAAAGGAATGTGGAGAATCCTCAGAAAACTTGGAATGGACCCACCTTTTGACCCAGTTATCCCACTCCTTGATTTATACCCAGAGGACTTAAAATTAACACACTATAGTAACACAACCACATCAATGTTTATAGCAGCTCAATTCACAATAGCTAGACTGTGGAACCAACCTAGATGCCCTTCAACAGATGAATGGATAAAGAAGATGTGGTATATATTCACAATGGAATAGTACTCAGTCATAAAGAATAATATGGCACTTGCAGATAAATGGATGGAATTGGAGATTATCATGCTAAGTGAAATAAGCCAATCCCCCCGTCAAAACAAGGCACAATGTTTTCCGTGATAAGCAGATTTAATCTTTACATAAAGGGTATTTAACTCCAGAAGGAAATGTTATTAAATAAATGTTATAAATATCATTCATATCTGTTTTTCTTAAACATGTAAGTTGAACTCAACAGAGTTCAGGGCTCTAGAATTAATGATGAACAAAAATTAACCAACACAAATGAATCTGATATTCTAAATTTATAACAATTGAATATGTCTAAATTTCAGAATAATTTTCATATATTGCCAAATAATTTTTACACTCATATAAGCACACATACAAACACAATGAAACATGCACAAGATGTCCTGGTGTGGGACAGAGTCAGGATTACACTATTTTCGTTGTTTGTGACTAAAGTTTTACTGTTTCTCCATCACATCAAAAATCAAATTATCAAAATAAAATTAAGAAAAAAACAAGTGAAAGATAAAAACATTTGCTGAATTATACTAAAAACCAGGTGTGATACAAATAACATTTCTAATATCTTCACTTCTGTGATAACTATAGACCATTTTGCTTTAAGTATAAATATATGGTTCTCTAATATACTGAGCTATAAGTAATTGAAATATTATCCAAATCTTGAATCAAAAGAAAAAATACATTAAAAAAAAAACAAAACCAACAAACCATCCACAAAGCATAGTTACTATCAATATCCAAAACCAACCAAACGAGTCTTTTCCATATTTGTATTCCCCGTAATACTTACGACAACTCTAAATATGTGCTTGTCTTTTGGCAAATTTTAATGAAACTTTGGTATTTATATTTGAATCTTACTTTTCTGTCTAGCATCTCTGCAAGATCTGTAAACAATGAGAAACATAAAGAATGGCACCAATAAAGAATTAATGTAGTCTATTATCAAAAATCCCTTCAAAGGAACATCCCATGTAAATTTATGTAAGTTTAATGTTTAGCACCCAGAAGATATGATGTCAAATCTAATTCATCACTTTTCCTATGAATCAATTTAATTCAATCAATATGAATACAAAGGTGCTGCTAAATCCATCAACAGCAGAATAAACCTTTTCTTTAGTGTTATACAAACTCAACCCCTAAAGCAACATTTCACATCAGAGACAGATTATTTCTTTCAATTATTATCATGAATGACAGACCAGTTACCACAAATGACAAATCATACTCCTAAATATGAAATTTATATTTTAAGTATATGTCAACATGTAGAAGACTTTAAGATTATAAATTTGCAGTCTATGAAAAATATGGCGATCGAAAGTTTTTTCTTTAATCTTTTGAAAATTTCTTAGCATTCAAAGTATGTTTCTGAAAAACTTTTACATTTAGACCAAATTATTTTCCTTGGTTGATGTAATAAATTATTTAAAAATTGGTGGCTTCAAACAACAGACATGTATTCTTTCAAAGTTGTGGATGCTCCTAAAGAAGTGGAAAATCAAGGTGTCAACAGAGACTTGTAGGGAAGTCTGTCTCACCCCTCTCTCCTAATTGTGGTAGCTTCCAGCAAACTTTGGCATTCCTCGACCTGTGGCCATTTCACTGCCTTCATCTTCACATTTTCTCTCTCTCTCTCTCTCTCTCTCTCTCTCTAAGTAGATGTACTTTTTCATTTAGGTCCCATCTGAATAATATAGGTAGACCTCTTCTTCTAAAGATCTCTAATGAATCTGCAAAGATTCTTTCCTCCAAATAAGGTAACATTCCCAGGGTCCAGGACTGTGACATGAATATATCTGTGGGTGTTTGGCGATGACCATCCACCCAATACAGAAATTAGACATCATGATTACATAAAAAATTATGTTATTGTGTGCAATAGGCAAAATATAGCCCATCAAAGGTCTCTACATCCTAATCCCTGGAACATGTTACATTCAAAATAAATGAGATTTTTCAGAAGTACTTAAAGTTCTTGAGACAATGATTACCCTGGATTATCTATTGGCACAATGTAATCAGAAGCATCTCTTCTAGGAGGAAGGCAGGAGAGTCAGAGTGAAAGATGTGTTAATAGTAGCACAAGTCAAAGTGGACCCAAAGACATACAGCCAGCCTCTATAAACAGGACAAGGCAAGGAATGGACACCCTGATCCCCTAGAGGAAACGTAACTCCTGATTTTACCCCCATGAGACTGACTGCCGCCTGTTGCTTTCAGACCTGGAAAAATAAGTTTATATTGTTTTAAGTCACTGCCAATCATCTTTAAAAGCAAATGAATAGTTGTATATGTGGCTTCAAGAACAAAACCTGACTTAACCATGGTCTTCGATTAGGACTGCCTGAGTTGAGGAAAATAAAGTAAATCTATTGTAATTTTAATCATGGTATTTATTTGCTTAAATTTCTTGCAGTGTTAACATAATCATAAATCCAATGCTTGTCTTTTTTTTTCCCTTTGCCTTCTACATGCTTGTGACTGATGCAGAAAGAAGATGGATGGATATAGCATTTTATGGGGACTACTCACATTAGTTCTTCCCCTCTTAATAAGGCTATATCTAAAAATGTCCCTGCCCAAAATTATGAAACAAACTGTACATTTATTTTAAAATCATTCAAACGTATTAAGCAACTTATCAATCTCAAAAAATTTTATTGTCCTTCAATAAAAGAGCTGTAAGTCAACATATAATTCAAGATATTGATATATGCTATATTTATTGTGCATTGCCTTATACCTTCAATGACTTGCACACCTTGTATTTAAGTTTTCCTAAAAGAAGAAACAAAAGTGTTGGTATGTGTTAGAAGGAGAACAGCAAGGAATACTGATATTAATGATGTCATCTCTCAATTTGATTTCTATTTGCTATTATTTTTTCATTCCATGTCATTTAAATAGCAAGAAAATTAATCTGTGAAGTTATTAACATCAAAGTATTAATAAGTGTCACATTAAGAAATTATCCTCATTTCTTCTATGTATCACAAATATGAATTTCCTTTTTAAAACTAAAAAACATGTTTCAGAATGTATCAAAACTGCCCCAAGATATTCATAAATCAGGTTTACTATTACTTTGAATATTCTATTATATTCCATATATTCTTTCAGTTGTTAACTAAATTGCCAACGTGGCTCTATTATACTAGATTTTCTTAAAAATTATATGAAAAAAATCTAATCATGAAGCAAATTTACCCTGCTAACTTGTAGTATTTCTTGACTTCATTTTATTGACATTTGTCTAGTGCTTTAGTCAGCATTATTTAATACCTTATTCCTGCTTTATTTAGAGGTTAAACATTCATAAAGTCAAAATGATTGATTCTGGACTTTCACTTGTGAATAGATTAATACTTTTAAGTATTCATTGGTGTGGTGTGAGTGTGTGTACACGATGATTTAGTCTTAGCAATTATTTGATCTTTGTGATTTATTTGAATTTTCCTTAACATAATATAATGATGTCTTGATGAAAAGTGAAAAAGTCATTCTATCATTTCATCTTCAAGACTTAAAAAAAATAGATAGCAAATGTCTTATTGTAAACCTTAATATCCACTAGCATTCCAAACATACTACAGATTTGGAAACTTTAAAGATATGAAAATGGTCAACTTCAAATTTTAATATGATGAAAGGAAATGTAATTCCCACATTTAGCACTTTTTCATGAAAATGTCATAGATGAGAGTAACTGGGATTTTCATCAATGGAAGATAACTTTAATCAGTTTTAACCACACTAGTTGTAATCTTCCTCATCACTCAACAATCCCACTCAAGAGAGTTCCCTTTTCTCAGCCACTTAGGAACATTATGACTGACAAGTTTCTACCTGAGTCACATCATGGGAAAGTTCTGGAAATCCATGATAATTCAAAAATCTCATGCAATATTTCATGGTTGTTTTTCAACATAGACACTTCAGCATATTTATTGTGCTCTCCAAAATGTTTGTACCTGTGTATGCAAGTGCGCACACATATATAAAATGGTTAAGTTGTTTCAGCTCATCAGACACTAAAACAAGAATTTAATGATTTACTTCTGAATAAATACTTGTCAAGAAAAGACTCTTGGAGACTTTAGGGGGTAAGTTACTAGCAGCCGTTAGATCCAGGAATGCATTCAACTCTTCTTCCAGTCTTGATATTTCATAACATCATTTGAGTGGAAGAAGGAAAGACTGTTCATATTAACATAGCCAGGGTGACTCTGCTCATTTTCCCAACTATTCTAAGAATCCAGAGAATAAAAAATCCTGTGTATTAAATACAAATAAACACAAGACCATATCAAACAAACATAAGGATGTGAGGATAAAAAGAGAAGTGAGTGCTTGCCCCTGACTGCATCCCAGCAGATAACAAAATTCTCTTCAGAAAAAAAGTCAATTTGCTTTGGAAAGGCATCTTTGGAAATATTTCTTTTTCCAGAAAAAAAAAAAATGCAAAAGCTGATAAGAGGAAACATACCAGAGGACATTTTTTGTTTTAGATGTCTTTCCTTCCAAACATTTGTAAGAGCCATTCAAAGAGAGAGAAATAAACAACAGGAAAAGAATAAATGAATGCCAATACGTGATAGTCAATTATTATGACATAATTCTTTCAGTTAATTTTTAGCAACAAAAATGTTACAAATCTGTTGGAGAAAAAGGATGATAGAATTTTTAGTTTAATAGTAACAATTTTAAAAAGATCTTATTACCGGTGTTATGGTTTGGACGTGAGGTGTCCCCCAAAAGCTGATATGGGAGACAATGCAAGAAGGTTTAGAGAAGAAATGATTGAGTTATGAGCACCTTAACCCAATCACTGAATTAATCCCCTAACAGGATTAACTGAGTGGAAACTGAAAGCAGGTAGGGTGTGACTAGAGGAAGTGGGTCATTGGGGGCCTGCCTTTCGGGTATATATTTTGTACTTGGAAAGTAGAGTCTCTCTCCACTTCCTGATCACATGATCCACTTCCCTCCACCACACTTTTCCGCCATGATGTTCAGCTTCACCTCAAACCCCAAGAAATGAGGCCAGCTGTCTCTGGACCTAAATCTCTGAAACTGTGAGCCCCCAAATAAAGTTTCCCTCCTCTACAATTGTTCTGGTTGTATCTTTTAGCCATAGCAGTGAAAAAGTTGATTAAATCAACCAACTTAATTTTTTCTGTAATATGAAGGGATTCTAGCAAAGACCTTAAACACTAAATATGTGTATCATTTTCAAGTCCACATAATGGCTTCCTTTATTTAATAATTGATATAAAGCCATAAAAAAGTAGATAAAATCTGTGTGTGTAACTTCAAAGACATAATTACACCAAACAATTGTTGAGTAGGCACATATAAAATATTTTGTCTATCAGTGAATGCTATTCACTCAGCTGATACCTATGTTAGTAAACTACACTAAAAAAAAGAACAAAAGGATACATTTTCATTTCTGTAAATATGACTCAAATTTCTGTGAGAAACAGCAATTCTTCTAGAAAATGGAAAATAGTTCTAGAAACTCTATAGATTTGTGGAAGGTAATTCTAGAAAATCTATAGATTTTAATTATTGACACAATAATTCATTAGTATAAAGTAGAGTAGTTTGATCTAATAGAGGAGACACATTGAACCATAATTATCAATTTATTGATATTTCTAATATATAAAATTACCTTTCTTTTTGTATGTGAAATTGGAAAATGTGACAATAATAAATTTCAGCAAAAAATGATGGAATCAAAGATTTTCTTTTGACAGGTGTGCATATGAAGGATTGAACTCAAGGGCACTAGACCATTGAGTCATATCCCCAGCCCTATTTTGTGTTTTATTTAGAGACAGGTTCTCACTGAGTTGCTTAGCACCTCGTTTTTGCTGAGGCTGGCTTTGGACTCTCAATCCTCCTGCCTCAGCCTCCTGAGCCACTGAAATTAAAGATTTTCTTACCACAATCAGAAATGACTCATACATTCACAAGCTTTTTATCTGTGAAGCTTTCTATAATTCTACCAAATTTCATCTTGCAAAATTATTTCAATTCAATGCTAAAATGGTAACTCAAATTATATCTTCATTACAGATTATATCATCCGTATCTCAAATAATTATTTAATTATGACAATTAAATTACCATAGCTAATTTTTATTTTGCAAAAGGTTATGCAATTCCATTGTTGCTGTGTAACAAATTTCTGTACTAGACTTTTCTGTGAACAGATCTTCAGAGAAAAGTTTTCTGCATTTTCCAAGAAAAACAAATTGTAGACAACCCTTTTGGTTCCCCTAGTCATTGTCATATTTGTATATGATACCCACACGTGTTTCTGATCGTGATGAATTCAAGACTGCAAAGTTATCACACAGAGGATGGCAAACTGTAGATGTAGAAAGAATCTGGGTGCTCTGCCACATAGCTAAATAGCTGAATTAGCCGGATAAAGACATTTCCCTTTGATTTTGAACCTATTTACTTTTATACTTGAGCTCAGATTTCAGTTACCTGCAGCATGACACGTCCCAAATAACACTGAATGAGTATATTTACTCTATTTAAGACAATAAATCAACTCTATTTAAGACAATAAATCTTCTGGAACATATTGTCACCCATAGTGGTAAATATTTCAAGATTTATTTCACTGCAATATACTATACACCTTTAGCTTAATAAATATAGTTTATACCTAATAAGTCTTACGATGCTCATGACTTGGCTGCACCTAAAATAATAGCAAATGATATCATCCTTCATTCATATACACTATGTGCTTTAATAATATGCAGTTATAATTGATAGCATATAGAGAATTGGTGTCTTCCATTTATTACTATAACACAGGTATAAATCTGTACATTAACCTATAATGGAAAATTAACAAATACTGAATAAGCATTCATTATATAGTTTGACTATACTAATTTGTAATAATCTTTCCCCCCTCTAGTTCAGTAAGTCATAAATTGTAGTACCTCCATCTTTACTCAGCACCCAAATCACTTTGCTTTATTCTATCATAGCAACTACAGATTACAAATGTTAAGAGCTCAGACTGTCCCAAGAAACAAGTCAACTTTCTTCTTTCTGTCTGGTGATACTGAATGACATGGGATAAAGAGCAGAAGGTACAGAAACAGACACTTTGGTGGAATTTGAGCTCCGACATGTACAAGGTCTGACAATAGAACAAGTTAACTTACCACTCTGGGATTTAGTCTCCTCTTTTGCAAAACATGCCACTGATAACATTCACCTTTAACAGCTATTCTGAAGTAGAGATGAAATAATGCATGTAGAGTACATGTGAGACATATATGTGTGGTACATGTGTGTATACGTACAACATATGTATAATTTTATAAAACATATGTAATTTTCTCCCCAAACCAGAGAAGCATTATAGTAAATAGATCATTTCATCCAGTCTTTAAGTCCCAAAGATGGAAACATTGAATAGGAAATGTAATGACACAATCTTGGCAGCTGAGATGCAAATGGATACAGGGTATATATGAAGTCCACAATAAGAAAATTAAGAACCTAACTGATTTAGATTCCCAGTCTAAGAGTAAAGAGAGTCTACTTTACTTTTCTACTTTTTATTCATCCTTGGAGGAAGGATAGGGGACTTCCAGAAAAAGAAGTTCATCCAAGTAGATGAAAGTTTTAAAAATGACCATCACTGTTATCTTTAACAAGATACAAAAATATTACAATTATGAACAAATTACTCAAAATGTGTTTATAAAATAAAATATGCCCAAAACTGTACAAAGTGGAACATACATCAGAAAAAATATCAGGACAAATATTTGAGAGATAAGAGCCAATTTACCCAAAGCTGATCCCCTGAAATATGGCATCTCAGAAAAGGAGGTTAGCCCTTCACAAAGTTCAGGGACTGAGTGGTTAAAGTTGACTCAACTAGGTAATATATACTCCTTCTGGACTCATCTTAAAAACATTCTCTGGTTGTTACAGGCAAGCATAATCTGCACTGAGGTCTCATTCATCCTCTCTTCTCAGTTTATTTGTTTTCACCTATTATCCACACAGCCATTATGGTTACTAATAAAGTAGGGTGTGCTCAGAGACTATCTTAAGGTTAGGAGTAGTTGGAGTCATTTAAGATTGAATCCTTTTAGGCTGAACTGTGAGGAGTTCATCTCCTGGAATGTTCTATAGAAACAGGTTGTAGCCCACTGGCTAGGTTTACATGTCCTGTTGAACAAACAGATTTGGACCTCAACTCAGATGACACCAAGAGAGGGGAGACTATTTTATCCTTTTCTACAATGAAATGACAAAGGGACAAATCCTGTACCCTATATAACAAAATACAAAGCTTTGGATCTCAGGCTTCTAATTTTGCCAGTTTATGCTAGCACTGATATTTCACCAAAAGCATTAAATTAGCAGAATGCAATAGTTATTGTTTCCTGACCTCAGATCATTGTAGAGGAACTAGTATTTTTCTAATTATTCAATGTAAAAGCACTATAGCCCTTACATCTGGGTTCCTCTCCCAAATCTGAAGTCCAGTCCAGTGTTGGCATGAAATCCCCAATGGGCATCTCCAAACCTAATATTGATATTGTCATTGAATTTTGCACAATGAAATCTGCTCCAATAGGTCTACTGTGTGCTTTTGACCATCTGTCTTTTGTTGCATAACGTAAGTAGAGGATAGGTTTTATTAAATCTCTCCGAGAGTCAAGTAAAAAAGAAAAAGATTTGGAAAATAGAAAACAAAGGATAAAAATGTTAGATGAGTAATCCAGAAATCTGAATAATAGTTTAAGAAAATTTCAGCTGAGATAACAAAAGGTAGAAAATCATCAACTAAAGCATAATGGAACGATGGTAGTTAGTTTGCGGATTTTAAAAAGTCTATCTGGATCCGAGCAAAACAGATCATCATATAAGACAACGAATTGTGTAAACAAAGGGAAGATCTGTTCTCAGAAAGGAAAAATAAAACACAGCTTATTTTCAAAGAACCAAATGAAAATGACTTTGGCTCTCTTAATGGAAACACTAGAAGGAAGATGCCAGTGAATCAATGCCTTCAATTATCGGAATGAGAATTTTTTCCCCAAATTCTAGAATTTGTTCCCCAAGTCAAACAAGTATGTGAAAAGAAAAAAAAAAGGTATTTTCAAACATGAAAAGTCTCAAAACCTTTGCTTTTAATACATTCTTCTTCAGAAGCAGTGGGAAGATATTCTGAAGCAACATAAGCAGGCTCACAACAGAGAAAACTGGAGTCAGAAGAGAAGTCAGGATAGCCCGCCAATAGTGACAAAATGATATCCCAGGCTGATAGCCATATATAAGGCATACTAGACTGATGTATATAACTCAATCAGCCCACACAACAGTACGAAGCTGTTAACCTAATGAAAATACTGGAAGTTATTTTTTTCCATAACAAGTGTGTGAATCAAAAAAAGAGCAAGATGTGAAGCATAAAATTCATCATGGGAAGAAGCACAGGAATTCCAATATATTAATAGAAAAGGCCTATCATGACTGCCACACAACAGCAATGCAGGTAGAAAGGATATTATTTTGGGGAAGGAGATTTTATAGAAAGTAATATAAAACATTGAAATGAATGAGCCATCACACCATATGTAATTGGACTTGTTGAAAATTGTACTAACGTTTTGGAAGGTATGGGGAAAATTAGCAATAGACAAGAAGAAAACTAAACAAATGGAAAGCTTAATTGTTAAGCTTTGTTGTTAATTAACAATTGTTAATTGTTAATTAACAATTAGGCAGAAATAGAAAAATTGTCATAGCACACAATAATACTCTAATAGGAGCAATAGTGGCATTGGTATACTAATAAAAATGTTTTTCTTAATAAAAATTTCCTAAATATATTGGAGGATGGAGCAAAACAACAAGGTATAGGCTATGTAAAATAACCAAATTGTCATTTATAATGATAGGTGTCAATACAGAATATCACAAACTGACAAATGGTTAGATTTCTCACTTGTTTGGTAATATATAGATTTATGAAAATCAGAATAATGGTAAAAAGCAGAGAATAGTTTCACTAAAGGAAAGAAAAGAAGAATGGAAAATTGTATGATTTTATTATGACCATGAGCACCATTTGAATTTTTTAAACTGTATGCAAACTACATTTTATACATTAATGATTAATGAACCAAAGTTAAGAAAAAAATGTGACCAATCACAAAATTCTGTTTGCCTACAAAGTCAGACATAAACTGAGAGAAATGGCAAATATACATTTACCCTTCAGACATTGAAATATATATTGCCAAATAGAAAGAGTGTGGATTATGGACTCAAATACAAGTTTGGATTTCACTTGCTGAATTTCTAAATTTAAAAAACAATGTATCCTAGTGTTATGTTATTGTTTATTAGGAATTAAGTGATAGACATTTTAAGCCCTGAACATATATGTGGCATACACTAAGTGCTTGTTATTCTTATATTCTTTGCAACTTTGATAATGTAATATAGGCAGATACCTTTCACTTCTATGATTAGGGATGGGTAATATCAACAACTATGTTTTATAATTAGCAGTTACCATTTGTCACATTTTATCATTTCTAACATTTGACTACTTTATAGTAGATGGCATCTTAACATACGATGAAATACAATCAGGCTGAAGCATATGTGATTAAATATGGATGTCTTTATAAAAAAAAAAAAGAGAGAGAGAGAGAACAGAAGGAGCACATATGCCTTATCTTTTGCCACATGATACCCTGTGCCTCCTAGACACTTAGCCAGCAGGAAGGCACCTCCAGGTACTGGCCCTTGAACCTCCAGAACTGTGAGCCAAATAAACCTCTCTTCTTTATAAATTCACCTAGCTTTGGTATTTCATTATACTAACAGAAAGTAGACTGATACAGGTGTCAAAGGTAATTTCAAGGTATTTTTTGTTTGTTTATTTGTTTTACCTGGGTAAGTAAAAAATCAGGGTTACCATTTACTAACATAGGAAAGACTGGGAATAAATAGATTGGCAGGTGGGGGACCAGTGTTTCTGCTTTCAAAATGCTAATTATGAGATGCCTGCATCATAATCAAGTGAAGGTATGATTAATCTGTTGGCTCTATAAGGCCTTCTCATAATAAGAACTGAAGATGCAACTGTGGTAAGAATATAAATGTCTTTTAAGGTCATGGGGTCTGGATAAGATCACCAAGAAAATGTGTGAAGAAAGGAGTTGTCATGGCTGAGGCCGTGTGTCACTCTAATTCAAAGGCCAAGCCAAGAAGGAACTAGCAAAGGAAGCTGGGATGGAGATGCCAGTGAGACATGAGAAAAGTCAAGAGTGTAGTTTCCCAGAAGCCAAATGAAGATGGTACTTGTAGGTAGAAAGAAAGATCAACTGATAAATCCTGCAGATAGAGCAAGAAATCCAGGTCTACAAACCCTGCAACCAGCAGGTCATTGCTGATTCTGAGAAAGGCAGTGGTACTGGAATTTTGGAGGAGTGACCTCTATTTCCTACTTCATCACTGTGAGCAGTGGCTTTTTACCACTGTGTTTGCCCTCCAGGGAGCACTTGGCAATATCTAGAGATATTTTTGATGGTTGTAACTGGAGGTCATGGGGGCAGAGGGTGTTTAATACTATCTAGCGAGTACAAATAAGAGATGCTTCTAAACATTCTAAAGTGAGCAGGACAGCACCCTACCACAAAGAGTTATTTGACAAAAAATGTCAATAGTGATTGAAATGGAAATCCCCCTCTAAAGGAATCTTCTATCATTATCAAATCCTTCACAGACAGAATGGGTCTTGCAATTTACAAAGAAGTATAGTAGTTTAAGTATTACAAAATAACATAATTAATTTGCTTCAATCATGTTAGACTAGTACTTTATTACCAATTGCCTATACTGTCATCATGACAGTGTGAACCACAGGGTGGATGATCATCTGCATGCATGGATCTCTGACTGTGGATTTTTGCTATAACTTCCTAATATTTCTATGCATTCAGTGTGCAGTTTCAGGTATATTCACGTATGTGACATACAGACCGATATCCCTTTGGGATGTGTGTACTTTTGTAAATTTCAGATTTTGAATTCATTTAGTAAATTATATTTCCATTGAATATAGTATCTTCCTTGAAATAAAGCATAATAAATTAAATTCATAAAATTCTTCATGCATATTGAAAATAATTTGCAAGACAAATTTACAAGGTAAATATATTTGTTTGGAAAAGCTAAAAAAATAAAATTGGAACATCATTGTAAGAAACAAAGGACATTCAAAATAATTAAGAGATGTGCTACATAATAGTCTGAATGAATATTTTGTTTCACTTTGAAGAATGTATTAATTTAATTTGAATAATTCTTTTGAACATTTATCTTATAAAAAGGAAATTTGAGACAAGTTTGTTTAATTAAGTTCACTGAGCATTCAAATGCATATAGAAAATAAATCAAAAGGAGCTCTAGGTCATGTGACTATAGAGCAATAACTGCTTTTGGTCAAAGGATATTAGGAAGCAATTATAATTACAGAATATTCAATGCAATTCATTCTTCTGTACAACAAAATTGCATTGTCTGCTATGTTAATATTTTTTCTTAAGTACTGAGAAAATAATAGAAAATGTCAGGCCTGATCTTCTCAGTTATGCTGAGTGTATGTATTTGTTCTTCATGTTTTTTCTTAAGAAATTCTTATTGGAATAGAAAAGGATGCTTCTTGCTAAGAATTGTTCAATTTCAAACAATACAAACATCATTACCCTATGTACATGTATGCATACACAAATGGTGCAATTCTACTTCATGCATAACCAGAAAAATGATAGTTGTACTCCATTTGTGTACAATGAATCAAAATAAAAAATAAAATATGTAAGTAAACAACAAAAAGATCAAAGGTGTAGGGGGAAGGGAATAGTGAGTAGGAGGAAGGAAGGGGAAGTACTAGGGACTGAATTAGAAGAAATTATATTCCACAATTTCATAATTATGTCAAAATAAATTCTATTGTCATATATAGCTAAAAAGAACCAATAAAATAAATGAAAATACAATGGAAAAAAAAGATTCCTGTTTTCATGAGGGGAGTACCAGTCGAAAGAGACATATTAAGGGATATTGTAACCTGGAATACCTTGAGATTCAATCATGTTTGGAAGAAAATTTTAGGTCATTTGATTCATTGGTATTGTCCATTAATATACACACTCAGTTGTTAACTTATACATTGAAATTTTGAAATCAAGTCAAGATGCTAAATGTTTATTAGGTATATTATTGTTTACCCATTCACACTTGGCTAGTAGCAGGATATGGCACTTGGTGCTTCCTCTTCTATAAGCAGTTAAATATTAATTATTATTATTATTAAAACATGAGCTCCTTAGAACATTCTACAATCAAATATGTATATACTAAAAACTTGAATTTGACAGAGACATCTGAGTTTGAATTTGAGCTCAGCCACTCACTCTGTTTCCTTAGGCAGGTTGGTTAATTTCTCTAAGCCATTGATTTTTCACTGAATTGACTGTCAGGAGGATGAAATGGGGCAATCATGTCAAAGCATCTGATTGACAATAACTGTTTGATGACCATTAGCTTATTCTCTTAATGTGTAATTAATCTTATTTATCAAAAAGACTTCTGTTAATTGATAGTCCATAATTATTAAAACAATTCAGGAAGAAAGCCTTTGTTCTGTATTTCTAGATTTGAGCCCTGAAATCACATCCTTGAATTTGGAAAGAAGGACCTGACTAAAATTTAGAAGCATGGTTAGTATGAAAGCCGTTTATAGGCTATTGACAAATGATGTTTAAATGTCCATGTGAGTATAGTTCAAGGAGTTAGACAGAAGAATTACCGAGGAAGAGGTGATATTTAGGTGACAAAGTTGAAATAGATAAAGATTTTCAAAGAAAATCATGTTCAACCAGCAGAGGAGAGAGAGGAGACGTTAAAGTGAGAAATGATTTGAGGCAAAGCTATTCTGGAAGACAATGAAATGAGCAGAATACATAGAAAAAGGTTAAACTGTTTTGAGAAAAGCAAACCAGCTTTGACATACTGAGAAATAAATGAGTAGGACAGTGGGAAAGTAAAAGATCATAGACTTTGGGGGGTATTTATAAATCATGATAATGTTAGATAGCCTTGGGGGCGAATATTTAATGTCGTTGAGGAAATAAAGTTACAATGTTTGGTTCATAAAGTCAGAGAGGGAAACTGTAAAAAGACCATCTGGTTGTGTCAGAGTGGAAGTACTGAGGGTCTACAGATGCTTATTTCCCAGGTATGGTCTTAAGGATGAACAGTTAATGCTTAAGGTCAATATTGCTCATTCATTGTCTCAAGAGAAGACATTCAAGTAATGCATCATGTCACCGATATGCGTGTCCAAATTATGCTGGGTGATAAATGTGTCTTTTTGTTTTAAGAGTATTTGTGATCAGAATGTAAAAGAAAAATCAACAGAACTGATTTTCTCATTTTATTTTTTCAATTGAGACAACTGCAAATACCACTGTATCTTTGCCCATCATCTGGTGAAACATGATAGATTGAACCAGGGCAATTATGACAGTTGCTCTTGAACCGTGTTAGAATCATTTGGTGACAATAATAATAATAAAAAAACCTGAGGTTTATGGCATTCCCAAGAAGAGCAAAATTAGTAAAATTAGAATCTCAGAGTTGTCCCAGACATCAAGAAATTCAGTGCTTTCCAGATGATTATAATGTTTAGCCGAATTCAGAACTTTAAATTGAAAAAGTCATAAGCTAAGGTTTTGCATATTATTCTCACTTTGGGCAGGACTTAGAGGTGAGAGAGAGCTGAAGTAGTCAATCCTAGCAGCCTCAGTGCCAGCTCACCATGCCCATAGCTGCCTAACGTTTGTGTACAGTTCTCTCACATTCCATATTCTGAGTTTTAATGCCATAGAAAGGTTAAGAGAGAAATAAGGAAGGAGATTAAAGAGTGAAATAAGCCCTTAAATACCTTTCTTCGCTGTGAAAGCATTATCATATTCAATAACTGGCTCCATGGCTAAGATAAGCAGAGTAAGCCATCCCACAGCTAGTGGCTTCATTCTTAGTATCAAAGCAGCTTTCAGAGTTAGATGGTAGAGAAAAATGCACTTTCTACACCTCACCTACCAAGCATCACAGCTTAGCAACACAGTACACTCCAGACCATTGGCTGCTTCCCATCCTGATCCTGTGGCTGACTGGGAGCTGCACTTCCCTGCCCTGCCCAGCACCACAAGAGTGTACTGGACTACTTGCCACAATCCCAAGAAAGTCCAAAACTGAAAATTCAAAGCATGATTTCTACAGAATGTCTATGCCTTTTGCACCATTGGAAAAGTAAAAAAAATCATGAGTCAAAACATTTTAAGTCAGAGACTGTACAAATAGCTCACATCACTGTGTATTCTGCACCAGCCATAAATGATTTCACAGCTTAACATAATGAGTTAAAGTATGCCATTGATATCATTATTCCAGAAAACTGTGAAGCAGTTGTATTAAGAATACAAGTGTACACAGGTCAGATTATTCATCAAAAATAACAAGAAAGAAGATAGTAGCAAAATAATTGAATTTAGATACATGATAGGAGACTGTGACTAGGCTGATATTTTACATATTGTACAGAGAATCATAGAGCAGCTTCTCAATTTATTGGCTCCGGACAGTATAACTAATCAAGATACTTGAATAGAATCTTTAAAGACACATTTCATTGACAGTTCAGTAACAGTTAACAAATTTATGCAATGGAAGCATCACATGAACAGTTTAAAATCATTTAAAATTGAACTAAACTGAAATTGAAACACCTTTTATAATCACTGTGCACTTAAATAGAATCTAATTATAAGTAGTTGTTAATAGCTAAGAACAGAATTTTCTACATCTTTAAGAATAAACCATTTTTTAAAATGTTAGGATAAGTTCAACAAAACAATTAAATGAAGCATTATATGCTTCCAAAACAATATGGTAATCAGAGAAAGAATTAGAACTAGGGTTTTAATTAATGACAGAAATCAGTTTCTATATGTTGTGGTTTAGATGTGAGGTGTCCCCCAAAAGCTCACATGTGAGACAATGCAGGAAGGTTCAGAGGAGAAATGATTGGGTTGTAAGAGTCTGAACCAAATCTGTGAGTTAATCCCTGATGAGATTAATTGAAGTGGTAGGGTGTGGCTGGAGGAGATTAGTATTGGGGCGTGACTTTGGGGTGTATATTTTGTATCTGGAGAGTGGAAACTGTCTCTCTCTCTCTCTGCTTCCTGATGATGCAAGCTGCTTCCCTCTGTCATGCCCTTCCACCATGATGCTCTGCCTCACCTTGAGCCCCAAGGAATGGAGCCGGCCTTCTCTGGAGTAAGACCTCTGAAATCATGAGCCCTGAAATAAACCTTTCCTCCTCTATAATTGTGCTGGTCAGATTGTTTAGTCACAGCAGTGAAAAAGCTGACTAAAACACTATATTTCTTCTTTTCAATTTTAGAGCCTGTGTAAACAAGTAAGAGTTTGTGAATGGGTCACCTCCAAGCCAGTTGTAAAGATGTTCCACTGATGGAATTCCAGGGGAGCTCTCACTGGAGTAACACAGAACACAGCCAACAATATGACATAACTTGGGACTTTCCATCAGAATTGATAAAGGAAACTGCAATTATAGTCTCCACATCTCTAATCTCTTCTTTCCCTACAATACCTGCTTTACTCTCATTCCCAACACAAGTCCCCCAAATGTTAATAATTCTCTGCTAAAAAATCACACATAAAAATAATATCATATATTTAGTTTTTATTTTATATTTTGATAACTTTTACTTCAATCAAATTGGTTTCCTTTCCAATCTCAAGAATTTAAGTTTGTATGAATTTACAAACATTTTCCAAGAAGTCATCCACAAGTTCATCAAAGTGATTGATCCCTCCCTTCCCAGCCCCCCACACACATGGTAATGGTGATGGATGCCTACTTCCAAAAAGAGAAAAAACTATTTTATTTTTACTGGTTTTAACCCTAAATTTTTAGAGGAAAAGTTTTGAGCCATCCATTTTGGGTCAGGTGCCTGTTTGGAATCAAGATTAGGTCCTATGGAAACACAGAGGCTGAAGCAGAAACCATGAGTGTGTACGGCAACCAGGATAAAGTCTTTACCCACTTAAGAATGTTAGGGGAAATGAACATAATTTCTATCTGTCTTACTAAAACATTATTTCAGTCTTCAGTTTTGGCATAGCTATCATAGATTTAAACCATCAGCAGAAGAAATGAATTATTTAAATAGAAGTTTGGGAAAAGTTTGTTCAGTGTTTGATTTTGCATTTTTAGTATAATCTTGCCACCACCTGTTCAAAAATCATCCCCCCTGATGATTACTTGAAATTCAACAAAAATTGAAAATTTCTACATTCTTTTGATCTTTCCTATAACTCAAATTCCTGTGCAAAAATGGTACAGATTTTGAGGGTACATTACAGAATATCATTTTTATTGGAGTCATTGAATGAGATATATAAACCCTGCAGAAGAGCAGCTTCAAAATCTTTTTGCATGACCACTTACATTAAATTAGTAGCATGTTACAAAGTAGAGGTGGTTATGTGGTGCCTTCCAATCTTTCCTGTGTTCTTAACATTTGGTGTTTGTGAAGATGAGAGAAAAATAAGAGAGCATTATACAAAAGTTTTGCCTTGAAGCTATTTTACCCAAATACCCAAGTTAAAACATCTACCTAAATGTCTGCTGAACTAACAGAAAATTATATGATACACCTGGCAATATTTTCATTTTTTTCCAAGATTTTTGTTTTGTGCTTAGTATTTTAAAATGTAGAAGGTCACAAAAAAAGCTTGAAAGAAAATATAACACATGAAATACAATAAATATTGTTGTGTAAAGCAACTCTAAAAGAAATATTGTATCACATATGCAAACTTAAATTTTCTAGTAGCCACATGTAAAGTGTAAAACCCAACAGGTGAAATGAAATTTAAAGACATGTTTTACTTAGCATAATTTAAAATATCATTGTAACATTTAATTGACATGATGATATTTTTAAATTATTTTTAATACTGTCGTCAATTTTTGCATTTTATTTTATAAGTAGAGCATAATCTCAATTTAGACTATGCACATTTCAAAAGCTCCATAATAACTTTATGAGTGCATTTATGGAGATATAGTTAATAGGAATCAGAGTGTAAATACAGTGATTCTGTTTCCTGGTGCCAATTTCAGTCCATAAAGAAGCATGAGGTGAACAGATTTTCTTCTAAGACACCTTCCATTTATGTTAATGATAATTTCAGAAACTTCTGCGCACATATATACAAATGTAAATTTTACTTTTTCTGCACTCTGAACGGATGCTTCCAGGGTGAGTGTTGTTAATTGTTCATTGCTTTAGTCCCTTTTTTGTAGTTCAGGCACCTGAGAAGAGGAGCAACCAACAGCAACTTGGAAGAGAGAAACACTCAGATATAAAAGAGTTTTAATTATAAAGGATGTAAAAATGTGGGATTTACTTAAAAATACAAACATAAAGCAAGAAAACTGAGAAATTACATATCATAACTCACTGATGTCTGCATAATTTCCTATTCCCTTTAAAAGAAACGCTTAGAAATGTGCCCCAAAGCATTGACCAACCATGCTGGATACCATTTTGAGCATTTACAGCACCCAGAATTTCTCATCCAACACGTTGAAAGAGCTTAAAATTTAAGCACAGATTAAATGATCATGACTACTATGACTATTCCACAATTCAAGAATGAAAATTATAGGGCAAGATTCAGGAAAGGAGAATATAATTACATGAACTGGACTTGAGCCAAACACTAGTTTCTCCTAAGAGATGTCACTGAAATGTGTAATTTTTAACAAATATCATGATACTGTGACCTATTCTGTGATTCTGAGAGTAAATGTACGACCTCTGGCAGGTGTCAATGCAAGATGCGGGGTGGGGCAGTAGCAGTACAAAGAACAGATTGTCAAAACCACTCCTTCAAAATCTCTTTGTGATTTTGCCCAAGTTCTGCTTTAAGGATTTATGAAGTAAATTATGGGTCAAAGAAGGATAGAGGAAGAAAGTGGTGGGAAATACAAAATTATAAACTTAGCTTGCTGCTATATAAAACCAGCTGTGCAAAGTTTTGTAGATTGATTTCCCAAGTTCTGACCTGGCCCATGTCTGAAGTCATGACGTGGGCAGATTGGAAGTTCGAGTGTAAAGCATATAAAAATCTAAGGTAATTTATAGATATTTTACTTTAAATGATACTCATAAAGTGCAACAAAATAAAATTTGAAAAAGAAGGTTTTAGAGATTTTCTTGACCAAATCATACAAAACATTCTAAACTCTGACCCCATAGATCCATCTGAAGAAAAAAAAAATTGAGTGGGAGGAAGGGCTTTATGGCATCATCTGAG
Source organism: Glaucomys volans (assembly GCA_020662805.1). Classification (NCBI taxonomy): domain Eukaryota; kingdom Metazoa; phylum Chordata; class Mammalia; order Rodentia; family Sciuridae; genus Glaucomys; species Glaucomys volans. The sequence continues at coordinate 438,589 of JAJEJO010004590.1, read as the reverse complement.
ACATGTCACATATTATATCTCTTTTTTTGTATAGTTACCAAGCACTTTTACATAGTGAAGGTTTTCAAAAAAAAAAAAAAATCCCACAATAATAAAAGCTGTTAAATATTGCTGTTTTAAAATTTTATTACTCAACATTAGTAATATGTTAGGAATCTGAAAAGTCCCTTCAGATAATGTTATCTTAATGCAACTTCTATTGTTGAAAAACTATACAACAAAAAACTTAGTTTTGGTCCCTGATATTTCACTAAATCCAGAGAAGTCTAAAATTAATGTATTTCCTTGGTACTGCCTCAATTCTACTTCCCTGAAAAGTATTCATGAAGGTAATAAAGTTTGCCATAAACCCTGTGTGCAAATCACTGTGTATTTTTACATTGCTGGTGGAGTTGTAAATTGGTGCAGTCACTCTGGAAAGCAGGGTGGAGATTCCTCAGAAAACCTGGAATGGACCCATCCTTTGACCCAGTTTTCCCACTCCTGCCTTACACCCAAAGGGCTTAAAATTAGCATACTACAGTAACTCAGCCACATCAATGTTTATAGCAGCTCAATTCACAATAGCGAGACTGTGGAACCAACCTAGATGCCCTTCAACAGATGAATGGATGAAGAAACTGTGGTATATGTACATAATGGAATATTATTCAGCCATAAAGAAGAATAAAATTATGGCATTTGCAGGTAAATGGATGAAGTTGGAGAATATCATGCTAAGTGAAATAAGCCAATCCCCAAAAACCAAAGGCCAAATGTTTTCCCTGATAAGTAGATGATGATATATAATTGGGTTGTAGGGTTGGGGGAGAGAAAAGAATAAAGGAACTTTAGATTATGTACAGGAAAATGAGAAGGAGGAGGGAGTGGGGGTATGAAAAATTGTGGAATGAGACAGACATCATTACCCTCTGTCCACATATGATTACATGAATGATATGAATCTACACCATGCACAACCATAGAAACGAAAAGTTGTGCCCCATTTGTGTACAATGAATCAAAATGCAGTCCGTAAAAATAAAAAAAATAAATAAATTAAATATGTAAAAAACATTGAAGGTATTTTCTGTTCTTAAAATGTTTTGTTTCAAAATGACAAATATTATTTTTTAATTTTTTTTTTAGTCATTTAATTTTGATCCATGGAACACAAATGGAGTACAGCTATTGTTTCTCTGGTTGTACACAAAGGAGAGTCACACCATCTGTGCATTCATACATGTACACAGGGCAATGATGTCTGTTTCACTGTTATTATTCTTACCCCCCAACCCCAACCCCACCCCTCCCTTTCCTCTATGCTTGCCTTCCTTCCACCCCGCATTATGCATCATTCACTTATCAGAGAGATCATTCAGCCTTTGGATTTTGGGGATTGGCTAATCTCACTTAGCATAACAGTCTCCAACATCATCCATTTACCTACAAATGCCATAATTTTATTCTTCTTTATGGCTGAGTAATATTCCATTGTGTATATATACCACAGTTTCTTTATCCATTCATCTATTGAAGGGCATCTAGGTTGGTTTCACAATCTAGCTATTGTGAATTGAGCAGCTATGAACATTGATGTGGCTGCATCACTGTAGTAATCTGATTCAAAATGACAAATATTTCTGACTGCTGTATATTTAAGTTTAAAAATCGCTTCATAGCACTTTAAATTCTAATATTAACATAGGTATTAGAAGATGAATATAATTGGTAATGGGCACAGAAGGATATAAAGAAGAATATGTGTTTATAGTAGTTCAATTCACAATAACTGAGCTATAGAACCAATGTAGGTGTCTTTCAACAGATAAATGGAAAAAGAAAATGTGGTATATAAACACAATGATGTATTACTCAGTTATAAAAAGAATGATTTTATGATTTTTGTCAGTAAATGAATGAATGAATGTGGAGAATATTATGCTTAGTGAAATACGCCAATCCCCCCAAACAAAAGGTCAAATGTTCTCTCTGATATGCTCACACACAACATGGTGGGTGGAAGGAATAGAAGGTCAGTGAATTAGACAAAGGGGAATGAAGTGAATGCAGGGGAGATAGGAATAGGAAAGACAGTAGAAAGAATTGAACATAACTATGCTATGTTCATATATGAAGACATGATCAATGTAACTCCACATCATGTACAACCACAAGAATGGGATCCTATTAGAGTAAGTCATACTCCGTGGATGTATAATATGTCAAAATATACTCTACTGTCGTGTATATCCAACAACAATAAATATAAAATTTTTAAAAAATAAAGGACTAAAGACAAAAAATATGCAGGCTTACTCAGTTGTGGCTTACTGTATATTTTAATTCTATCATGAAATGAGATGGTTTGTGAAATCAGGCACAAAAATAGGGTGAAAGTAGAATTTTTGGCAATAGGGACTCACTATGTCCTCACCCCATCACCCCTGTTGGTTGTAAATACAATATGGAAATAGAGCCCCAAGGAGGAGTGCAGGTGCATGCACATTTTTTAAGCAGTGCAGAGGGAATCATCCCCAGCACATCACCAGCACTCTGTCACTCATCCCTTGCTTTCATTCTGAGGGATTGTGGAGGCTTGTCAGGATTTGTAATCACACACAGGGGATCGCTCTCCTTACCAGACTACTATTCTATCTTGTAGCAAGTAAATAACCTTAGAGGGTTTCTAAGGTCTGAACCAACTCTCAGGTGATTTTCTTTCAGAATGTGATGGGTAATAGTTATAACAAAAGCTTAAGAATATTACAGTTTTCACATAGTTCAAATAGACTCCATTTCCTTGAAATAGTGTAAAAGAAAGGAACATTAAAATCAATCCTATGCATATTATCTAATCTTTGAACCAGAATTTAGATTCTAAATCTTAATGGAAGAAATCAACAAAGATATTTAATAAAATGTAATTTCATAATATGCATGTAAAATGTAAAAAATTGTAAAGGTCATCAAGATATTTCATGTGGTTTATTATCTGCTTGAGGAGCCCAATAAGAGTAAAATATCCACTCCTGCAAATTGGAAATAAGGAAGAGCTAATTAATCAGAAAAGTATTAATGAGTTAAAATGACACAGTGGTGTTTGAGAAAACAGCCAAAGCAGGAAGTTCTTTCTCAAATTTCCTTTCCCTTCCTCCCTGGAACAGTCATAAGATCTGCTTAGAGAGATCTGCTGATGTCCCAAACCCATACCTGGAGGAAAGCAGCATTCTAATCTCTGAATATACTGTGACATCTTTATCTCTGAAGACAGAGAAAAATATGAAAAAAAACCCCACAGGTTTTACTATGTCCCCTCACCCTGATTTATTACCATTAGATCATAACAGGTGAGTCCAATTATATTTCTCCACAAATAGGCATTTGTTCATGAGATCTAGCATAAAAATGCATGTTTAATGTTGCTTTAGGGTCTTCATTTCTAAAGGCTCCCATGTCATATAAAACTTGAGATAATGAAACTTGCTTGTTTTCCTTTGCCATGGAGAATTCAACAATGAACCTAGTGGTTGGTGAAGAAAAGAAATGTTTTTCTTAATATTTAAGAAATATTAAATATTTCTTGCACTGAAGGCTTAATATTTTTAATGTATTGTCTCATTTGACCTTTAAACACCAAACTTCCAAATATGTGCTGCTGACCAAAATAGTATTACCTAGATGGCTACTTAAAATTAAATTGCCAAAAGTAAAATCAGGTTCTCAGTCCTGCTAGCCATATTGCAAAAGCTCAGGAGCCACATGTGCCTAGTAACTTACATATTAGACAGCACTGAATGCAGAACATTCCACCATCACTGACAGTTCTATTGGACAGTTCTTAGCACAGAATATTTCCATTAATAAAAGAGGAAGGGGATAACGGAAAGGGTTGGAAATAGGATGAAATCATGAAACTCCAATTCCATTACATAATTATGCTTCCTACAATATGACAAATGTTCAATAAATGCTAACTCTATTTTATTTTTTATTTTTATTTTTTTTAAGTTTTTGCAATCTTTTTAATTTTTATTTGTTCCTTTTAGTTATACCTGACAGGAGAACCTATTTAGATATATTAATACAAACATGGAATATATCTTATTTGAATTAGGATCCCAATCTTGTGGATATACACAATGCTGAGATTCACTGTGGTATATTTGTATGTGTACATTGGAAAGTTATATCTGATTCATTCCACTGTCTTTCCTATTCCTATCCCCCCTCCCTTCCCTTCAGACCACTTTGTCTAATCCACTGAACTTCAATTGTTACCCTCCTACAGACTCCCACTTATTGTGAGTTAGCATCCAGGTATCAGAGAGAACATTCAACCTTTTGTTTTGGGGGATAGGCTTATTTCACTTAGCATGATAGTCTCCAGATCCATCCATTTACCCACAAATGTCATAAAGTCATTCTTCTTTCTGGATAAGTAATATTCCATTATGTACATAAAATCCAAAGGCCTAATGGTCTCTCTGATAAATGAATGATGATGCATAATGCGGGGGGAAGGGTGGCAAGAATGGAGGAAGGATAGATAGCATAGAGGGAAGGGAGGGGTGGGGGCGGGGTGGGGGATAAAAATAATAACAGAATGTGTGACAGAAAAAAAAACAGATGAATGGATAACTCTATTTTAAATGTGAGGACAATTTTTAAAATCAATTATGAATATGTATAATGTTCCTCTAATAATCATGCTACACTATTTTCTCAAAAGAACAGTATGCAAAATTACAGTGGGAAATTGTGGGAAGGATCTACAGGTGGCCTTTGTAGTGCTAATAATAGTGTGTTCCTATTTTTTTTGGTTGAATATTTTTGATCAATGATTATTTAAAAAAATTAAAATATTTGATATATCCTTTTTCCATAGTTTGTTTTGATTTTTGGTAATTTTTATATTAGCTGAGCTGTGTTCTTTAATTGAAAAGAACTTTTGTTTATTTTCATTGTTGTTTTGTTTTTATTTTTGGCCCAACCTACATTTATTACTCCGCAGCATGTGAAAAGTATCATTTTATGAATATACGCCCTTTATAACAGACGTCCTTAATCAGCAAATTATCTGCTCACCACTCAACTGGACAATAACATACAATTCAATTATTATGATCCAAAAAAAAAAAAAACAAATATAGATCTGAGGATAGACAAGGTCTTGGGATAAAAGTTATGATATTTTATGTGAAAATATCATATCTGAATTTGTAGCTTATCTATTAGTCTATAAGAAAAAATATTTATTCTACAAAAATTAGACCTATGAAGAATATTGAAAGTTTTATTTGCAGGTTTATGTGGAAAATAGTTTTCTAAAGATCTGATGCTAAATTGCCCAGATCTCATTTTCTTCAGATTTCCAAATGTGGAAATAATGGAACTACTCAGAGATGTCTGAACAAGAACCATCTAATACTCCATATGGGAATGAACAATAGCAGCATATTGTATTTTGATAACATTCTTGTTTTATTGGCAACATATTCATTCTTGTATAATTAAGAACTAATAACTTTCTGACCAGTAGAATATTTCAGTATTTCTCATATATAAAATCATGTGGGTTTTATAATTACAAATATATAATTTAAAATTGTTATTTACAATTACTTTGAAATTGAAGTGTTTTTTTGCTTTGAGAAAAAAGATATTAAAAAATCTGAATTTAAGAAATTAATGAGACTAAATGGGAAGTATTGGAAACACAAATTCTAAATGTGAAATAACACATTTTTTTTTCTATGTTGAATTTGGTGTATTTCCTAGAAATTATGTGATAAACTGAAAATGTATATAAACCAAAAATACACAAACTAAAAATATAAAATTTAAGATTATAAGTGAAAACCACAAGGAATGGATAATAGAGTACATAGTATGTGAAGGCCCATGAAGCATGATTTTATTTTGTGGAAGCTGTTGCAGAATGCAGTGAACTGTAAGTGTGCCCAAAAGGAAGTCATCAGAGTTTCAAGAAAAATTCAAACATATGTCAATGGATACAGTTTGTATCAACCTGAGAAGATACATGCAGGCTAAAGAATAAGATTTGAGATCGGCTAGGAAAATCTCCACTCAAAGAATTTACAGCATCATGGGAAATAAGAGGAAGACTACATTTTCTGATGTATTTTTCCAACCAATAATTGGTACCATTAGCAAAACCAATGAAAGGGAAAGAGTAAAAACAATGAATTTGGGAAGCTGACTTACAAAATTTTATTTGGTTTCAATACAATCTTCTGGGAAGCAAATATACTGTTCAACCCAGGCAACCACACACAACATAGAGAAACACATAACCCACACCCCATGGGATTCTATGGAGAAATAAAAATTGGAAAACAATTTTAAAAAACGTGTATGTTATCAAATCAAAAATGACTATTTGCTCTGATATTGTCGAGGACTAGAAGTGTTGCACCATTTTAATACTTCCTAGACAAAAATAGAACATTTCAGATGAAATATCCTTTTTTCAAAATAAGAAGTCAATAGCAACTATATTCTAAGATATTAAAACATAACTGAGTGTTCCACAGAATCCAATAGACACAACTCTTTTCAACTGTACCTCAAGGCGATACCATTTTTTTCTCACTTTCTGAAGGGTTTGACGGCCTACAGCTCTCTCTGTAGTGTGCTAGGAGGTAAACTGATCTGTCAGTGACACTGGAACTACAATTCATCTCTCAGGAGCAGGAAGATGTTGAATTTCTTACCAGGCTGTCAAGAGTTCATGGCCTCTTGCTGTCAGAGTTTTCCGCATTTTTAAGATGCTAGTTATAAAAGCACCTGTAAAGCCTTTTCAGCAATTAGTTTCCTGGGGCCTGGTTAATAGTGCCCTGTCAGGCAGCTAATATTTATGACTATGGAAGGTAAATGGTCGGTTGAAATGTGGCCCACCAATCATTAATTTCACTCCTCAATGGGAGAATAGCAGTTTACATATTTCTTTTGAAAACTGTTAAAAATGTATGCATAACATTTTGGAAATGGAAAGGGTTTTAAAATATGCAGGAGTCTTTCCTTGTCAGAATTTCATAATGGAATAAAGTATGAACCAATAAAGTATATATCCTATGTATTTCTTAAAGTTATCAATCACAAGAAACAGACAAACTTTTCCTCATGAATTACACATATAGTATACTCCCAAGTCCTAAATATTTTTGAAGAATCAGGAAGATAAAATTCTAGTGTACTTCTAGGAGTGTATTGGACATTCCCAACTCAAGGGTCCTCATATGACATTTCATTTTATTTTATTTTTTATTCAAGAAAGACCAACTTGAATAACCCCAAGTAAAATTCCTGTCCTTCTCTGTGCAAATCCCACCTGAACATTTTGTACATTCTTCTATGTCTTTCTTGGTTAAAAGTGGTAAAGTTATCTTACAAAGAAATAAAATGGACATTCGATAATTCCAGAAATAGTCATACAAAATAACATTCACATTATTGAAACCTAGAATTTTATACATGATATCAAATTAGGTGGGAATTTCAGGAGTGTAATACCTTGGTGAGAGCTGATTGAGTTTTGAGTTTTTACAGTATTTTTTTTTTCACCAACTGCCATTGGCAATTTCTAATTATGAGATAAGATTTGAAAGGAGGGACTTCATTCTGCAAGTGCTGTGCAATTATCTGGAGTCAAACTTCATCTGCCTGTTAAAACACTTTTGGAAAATTGTAATAAATCATCAAATTGGAGTATAGTATTCTCCACTATTATTAAGAGGAAAGTATGAAATAAAAATAATTACTATCTCATTGTGTAAGAATTCAGGCTAAGGAATACAAACCCCTACTGTCCACGATAGAGGATCTACAGAGTGAGAATGTAAAATTAATTCCATAGGATTAAATTTACTCTAATTAATAACCACAAAATCATTTGATTAGATTTGCAATGAAGAAACATATGGACCCAGGGAACATTTGTTCCAATACCAAGTGATTAAGAATACTAGATTTATTTTGTCAAAAATAGTTTTAGTTTTGTGTGTGTGCATGCACGTAGATAGATCCACAGATATACTATTGCACTCTTTGGAAGTTCAATGAACTACTCCTACTGTTTCCTTTAATATGAATAGTTTTAATCAGCAGTATATTTAATAATCATAAGATAGCATATAAATTGCTGAAATTCAATGCAAAAGCCTAGTCACTTTTTTCATGTTTATGCCTAGAATCATCATTTGTGAAAGACACCTTTTCACTATTATAAACATAAGGGATATTATCTAATTGATTTATCCCACATAAAATGTCAGAATAAATCAACTTGAATTTTACAAACTTTAAAACAGTTTTTAAATATCTAATTTCTTTAAGTAACTCAAAGAGAAAGCTCTTTAAAAAAAAACACCAGGTGCTGAAGGTATATTGAGATAATGCATCACTTGATTCACTTATTCAGCAAATATTCCTATCCATGACATATTAGAAACTGATTTCCAAGTAGAAGTAATGATGATAACATTTATTGAGGAATTTCAATGGGAAAGGCATTGATCTAAACACTTTATTTGTATTGTCATTAAATCCTCACTACACTTCTCTAATCATTCCACTTTTACTAATAAGAAAACTGAAATATGCAGGATTCAATAACTACATTTTGCCCAACATTATACAGCCAGAAAGTGGCAAAGCTTATCTTGGAACCCAGGCAATTTAGCTTTGAGCCCCAGATTTAAACTGCTGGTCTCTATCAATTTATTTTTCGCCTTTTTTTTTTTTTTGAGAAAACCTGACAAAAAAATAATCAATCATCTGAAAACTGAAAATACTTCAGAAAGAACATCATGTTTCAGAATGTGGAGATGAGCCAAAGATAACTATTCAAACTCTTCAAAGTTTGGATTATTCTATTTACTGGTTTAGAAAATCGAAAGGTAACACAGGGGGCCCTGACTTGCAGCTGATAAATCGAGTCAACTCCAAGGCTTCGTGATTTCCAACGAAAGTTATATGGTGTGAGAGGAGGAGAATAATAAAAGGAAAAACTCACAAGTAACAAAGAACCAAGAAGCAGATATTATCGGGGGAAGAACTTCCAAGTAATTTTCTCAACTATATTGGGAACAGATGACCTAACAGACCAAGGCACCCAATTCTCTAAGTTTCTCAATTGAAACATTTTTTACTATGAATAAATCCTCACCTATTAAATTAATAGGTTGGAATGAGTGGGCTTATTTGACAAATGATCCAGTGGAATGCTGAATATATATAGGCTATACACAAATTAAGAAATGAAACGAAATTTTTGGCACTATATTAAATAGCATGAGACATTCAGATTGTCGCTTTAAGTTGAAGATAATACAGAATTCCCCACAAAGAAAGCAGGCTGGCTTCCAAGAGTATTTTGAAAGCACACACCTAAAGCTTATCACCCATTTTCCAATAGGAAAATAGTATAAAACGTGCTTAGGTTTTCAGGTTAGTTATCAATGGCTTCATCAGACTTTATTTTTAGTTTAAATATTTAATCTTTATAACAATGTAGATAATAATATGATAATGTGCTCATTATCCAAACTTTAAAAGTTCATATTTTCTCTTAATCATTTCAGCACTTCAGAAAACAATAAAGATTTAATTCAAGGAAAACGAGGAGACAGGAGAGACAGTTCTAAAGCAAACCCTAAGCAGTGGAGAATGTTTTGGAAGTTAATGATACTATATTTTGGTTACATCTAATTTTGCATTAAAATCTATGGCATTCTTTTTCTTTAAGATAAAGGCAGCTCTGCCTTATTGAGCATCCCTCTCATGATCTGATCTATTTCTATTCTCTCACATATGGAACAAGAAAGAGATAAATAGAAAGAATTCAAAGTAAATTAAGGAAAATGAAGAAAGAGAGGATTTTCTCCCCTCATAACTGAAAAAGCAATAGAAGAGACTGAAGTACTACAGGAAGGGAACTAAAGAGGATGCTGTATAGAGGTGAGAAGATATTGAATAAGGAGAACTTTACTGAGCTATAGAAAATACAAGAGTAAAGCTAATGGGAAATACTGCAGAAGTCTACTGCCTCTGGTGAATCTCCAGGCAGTCAAGTCTGAGTGGGTCTGTCTGGAATTGAAACAGCAGTCAGTCAAAAGAGGCATCTAGAGATTGACAGTGAGAGGAAACAAAGAACGGGGTCCACGTAACCTATGCCGTGCTTACAAATCCAGCATTCATCACCCCCATGTCATAACCAAAGGTTATAATCAGGATTTCTTCACTGAGCAGTTGTTATAAACTTTATTAATTTAATATCTCTTTCCTCTGTAGTTTGACAATTTAGAAATAAAAAATCAAATGTAATCTCTCATACCCAATAAAGAAATACTTATATCCTACAAAAATAGATCTTCTGATGTTTAAACAAGACAACCAATCATTCTTCTCTAATTCATTGAAATAGGATCCCTAACATTAGTTTCTATCTTTCAAATTATTATACATAGATATACAAATCATACTTTTATAAATTCTTAGGAAACTTCAAATTAATTTCCTCCAATTTATCCCAATTAATACAAATTATACTAAAGTTACAGATAGAAATGCATCTTTAAAAATTTAGTCACAATGCTAAATAAAGTTTTTAAAAATAGAATATATATAGCCACTCAGCACATAATGACATTTTAGTTAAAAATGCACTGCATACAAAATGGTGGTCCTACAAAATTATAATAAAACTGAAAACCTGGAATTGCCCATTGACAATAAGCCATTGTAAGATGCAGTGGATTACTCAAAGGTTTCATGGTGATGATGATGCAATAAATCACCATGCCATTCTTATAAAAAGTAAAGCTTCGCAATTAGGTTCAGTACATAAGTCCCGAACATGATAATAAATGATTATGTTACTGGTTTATGTATTTACTATATTATACTTTTTATCACTATTTTAGAGTGTGTTGCTTCTATGAATAAAAATAGTTTGAGATAAACACTATGCCATGTAATGCCAGCAGCAGCTGCATACATCTCATGTTTACCAAATCTCTTAATTGCATCATTTAATCTTGTGCTTGATTTGTTCTCATAGTGTTTTCTTCATCAAGGTCCTAGGTGTAATAGTCTATAAAACATACTTATACCATGGAGCCCAGGTGTGTAGTAGGCGCTACCTCTAGGTTTGTGTAAGTTTACTCGATGATGTTCACACAATGATGAAATCGCCTAATAGACACACTTGTCAGAATGCGTAAAGTGACGCAAGACTATACATGTATATGAAGGTATGTGTATGCACATATACATGTATATTTCATATGTAATGAAACACACGGGCATTTCATTTTGTCACATATCTACTTGACATTTCACAAAACATTTCAGGGAATATGCCAAGATTTTGAACTAATACTTTTTCAAGAGCAAGCTATTTTAAATAAGTTTTCATAATAAGCATTAGATATTAAAAATCTGATACAATCAATCATGAAAATTAGACCAGAAATTTATAGAACCATGTGCAATTGGATGTCTGTTTTTTCTTCTTAATCATTCATTAGCACCAGGTATTTTCAAGCTAGAAGGGTAGTCCAGGTTTATGTTCTATTTGCCTTGAGTTATATTTTTATGATTTGTTATTTTCATTTTTTAAAATAGAAGGCAGAGAATGGATGCCCATAAGCACTTTATTTATCTATGCAAGAAGTGGCACTCCATTTGATGTCATAACAAAAACTGAAATATCTCTATTTTTACTTTTCATTATTTTCTGTTCCTTCTGTTAACAGTGGGTCCAATCACTGCTATTATAGCTTCTCAATATATATGTAAATGGATTGCACAATGCTTACCTTACATATTTTTAAGTTCCTTTGCATTTTGTAACTGTTCTTTTTGGCATTTTAAGCCTACATTTCCAACTAGTGAATTTCCTGACACTGTTTTTCTTTTTTCTCCCATACAAGGCCAGTGCTCTGAATCTAAAGTATATTTATTTGGTACTGCTATTGAATTCTTCATCTGGCCTTCTAAAATTACTCAAAAGTGATAATGACAAAAAGAAAAGGGTGTTTTAATATGAAGATTAATCCAACTCATCCACAATATGTCCTTACAAGTCTAAGCTTCCTCTTCTTAACTCAGTCAACATTTATCCGTGCCTACTAAATCATGGGTGCTGTGCTAGGTGCTGTTTCAAACAATAACCATCTTTGACTTTAAGAAGCTCATAGTGTAGTGAGAGGTTGACAAAGAAGGAGGAAAAAGAAAGAGGAGCAAGTGGAAGAAAAGAAATTACTGATTATAACATATATACACGGTTATTATATATATATGGTCACAATATATATACGGTCATTATATATACGGTCATTGCTCACATAGAAGGATTCTGAGAGTCACACATCTGAGGTGTTCAGTAATGACCTCATGGATGGAGCTGCCTCTCAGAAGAAAGTGGAGATAAACCAGACATTCCAGGCAGACAGAATAACCGGAGCGAAGATAATGTGTCTTATGAGTCATTTCAAATTAAGTATTTTAACTGAAGATCTTCCTCCTGATTTTCAATATTGGATTACATGTTAACAGCTTTGAACATAAATCAAGAACAGTTTATTCTTTAAAAGAGAATGCAATGGGACAGGCAATCCAAATCAAACAGGCTTGTATGGCACTGATTTAAAGAGAAGCCATAGATGCTGTATTAGAATATGATTTCTCCACTATGAATCTTCCTATTGTTCAAGAGCTCTTTCAACTAATATAGCAAATAGCAAGTTTATTTCAAGTTTTCTTTAAAAATCATCTATGGTTTTTAAAAGATAATAAAGAACATACACTTGCTGGTAGGGTGGCTCACGCCTGTAATCCCAATAGCTCCAGAGATTGAGGCAGGAAGATCCGAAGTTCAAAGTCAGCCTCAGCAATGGTAAGGTGCTAAGCAGTTCAGTAAGACCCTGCCTCTAAATAAAATACAAAATAAGGCTGGGGATGTGGATTAGTGGTTGAGTGCCCCTGAGTTCAATCCCCAGTACTCCTGGCTGCAAAAAAAGGTATATATGATTAAAATAGTGCTACGTGTTATCCCTACATATGAGAAAAAATGCATTTAGGAAGATATACTTGGTTTTCTTGAATCAGAATACAAGAAAAAACTATTTAATTGTACTACTAATAAAAAAATTTGAAGAAAATAAAATAAATTCCTTAAAGCAAAGAGCTGACCAAAAATAAAAAGAAATTTACAATTACTGATTTTTCATATTTCAGGAGGGCTGCAGATGGAGTGCAGTGTTCAGAGAAGTTCACAAGGTCCAGGAAGGCCAGTGTGAGGTAGTAAGTGCTGACACAGAACCAAGAATAGAGAGATGAGCCTAGAGTCTATGGAATGGGAACTAAGGCTCTCAGTGCCAATAAAGAGGCCATAGCTAGAGCTAGAGCTGAAGCAAGCAAGAGACTTAAGCAAAACCTGTCTCAGAAAAAAGGTCATAGTGTAGGGCCCTGGGTACTCAATAAGTAAACTTGAAAAGTTCTTCCCATTTTTGAAAATTATGTACACTTAGGTGCACACAAACACATACATACACATAAACATAAAATGACATTTTTCTCATAAGAAACATTCTCTTTTTGTAAAATTTATTTTCAAAGGACTCCTTGAAATTTTAAACCCCGCTGACCCAGGATAAATCTATAGCAAGTCAGAATTTAATAATAAATATGATTTGGTCTGCTTCTTTTTTTTTTTTAAGTAGGATACAGCTGCCACTTGCTGTGTGAGACACATTTTGGCCTACTACCAACAGAATTATTGAGAATGCTTTAAATGATGCAACAAACTCACATTTATTCATATCTCATGAGAAAACATGAATGACTTAAAGAACTTCTGATACCACTAAAAGAAATTCTCTATAATTGTAAAATGGAGCTGATTTTAAAACTATTAAATTGTCATTTTCCAATAACTGGGGTTGTATCCCAGTGGTAGAATCAGTGGAACCACTTCTTATTAAACTAATAAGTCATGGTCCCTCTACAACATGGCGCACTCCCAATAGGGTACCCTTTAGAGAAACCACCTAGTCAAATGAAAATTATGGTTAAAATAATTCTTATATACTTTTTGTTACTGGGAGTATAGTCATAGCTTCAAATTCTAAGATTTCATTATAAATTCACATAATGAAGATTATGGATTGTGTGTGTCTCACAAAATATATATGTTGAAGGCCTAACCCATAGTTAACTCATAATGTGAGTAACTCATAATGTGACTTTATTTGAAGGGATCTTTACAGAGATAATCATGTTAAAGTGAAGTCATTAGGGCAAACGCTTATTCAGAATAACTGGTATCTTCATAAAAAGGGGAAATTTGGGCACAGAAAGATATGCAGAGGGAAGAAGAATGGAAGACCCAAGGAAAAGACAGCCATCTACTTAGACATCTACTTAGATAGACAGCCATCTACTTAGACAGCCATCTAAGCCAGTAGATGCCTGGAGCAGTTCTTTTCCTCACAGTCCTTAGAAAGATCCAACTGTGTTCACATCATGATCTTGGACTTCTAAGTTCCAGAATTGTGAGACAATCAATTATTAAGCTATTCTATTTGTGCTTATTTGTTATGTCAGTCCTAGCAAACAACACAATAAAGTTAATGATAACAAAGCTATCATATCATACCAATTTCCCATTGCTTTTATACCAAGTTAATATAAACTTAATGGCTTAAACAATGAAAGTAAATATTTCACACTGTCAAAAGTGAGAAGTCTCATGGAGGTAAAACTAGTGTGTTGGGAGGGCTGCATTTCTTTTAGAGGTTATTCAGGAGAATATATTCCTAGCCTTTTCCAGGTTCTAATTGTTGCCTGCATTCTTTGGTCCATGGCTCCATCATTTTGACCTTTGTTTCTATGATCAAAACTCTTACTGACCCTGATTCTTCTGCCTCATTCTTATAATGATCCTTATGACTACACTAGACCCATCAAACAATTCAGGACAATTGTGCCAGCTCTTGAGAAATATAATCACATCTGCCAATTACTTTTCCAGTTAAAGTAACATCAATTCCAGGGATGGATAATGACCATCCTTAGGGGAGAAAAAAGTGTTTGCACTATCACAGATGTGTTGAGTGATTAGCAGGCAAAACTAACTAACTAGGTGTTATACCTGAATTTTCTTATTTGATTTTTCCACTTATTTTATGTAGTACATATTATAAAGTTCATTTTCTCTAAGAACTAAAAATTGTGCATGCTTATTTAATAAATCATTTGGGCTAAATCTTTTAAATTTATATAAGCATTGCTTTTGTTACAAATATGTTTCTATTTTTCCCTTAACTTTTGTTTTTTGCATCGAATATTGCCTCCATTTTTAAATTTTGCATATCAACTCATTATGTCATATTTGGTCAATTCAAGTCAAGATGGAACATATTGAGATGGGATGGGTAGGAGAATTCTGAGGCTCTACAAGAGTGTATAGTACAACTGTCACAGGTCCAGGGGTTCACAGGAGCCGAGACCCGTCAAACTTTTCAAACATGACTGCTTTGCACAAAAGCATAGCTTGGACTCAGAGCAGCACTGAGAGGAGGGACTATGTATGTTCATCATCAGTGTTATTGATTTGCTGAATAAATCCATGAAGATGAGGGACAGTGCTATTTATCAAGACATCCCCATTCTTGGCATGAACAAGGCAATGTTCAACTAAACTCTATTAAATAGGTGAGAGTAACCAAAGGGCAATTATTTAGCAGGTCACTAGTTATCACAGGCTCTTCTTGGTACCAGGAGACACGGAATTATTGATCTGTAACTTGAACAAACTGAAAGCAGGAGCTCAGCCAAGGATGGAATATTTTCAGGTAAAGGATATAAGTCAAAAGTCCCAGGAACCAGGGACACAGGGTCACTGGTACACAATAGCATCTTTTTTTGTTTTCTTTCTTTTCTTTTTTCAATTTGGTATGTTCTGAGCACTTTTCACATATTAATTAATTTTATCCTTGTAAACATTTTCTGAAGAATTTGCTACTATTTTCATCATCACTGACCCTCTACCAGTCAAAGGCCACAAGGGAAACACCTGGATTCACTTTAGATTGTGTGCTGTCTGGAGACAGAGATAATTTCTCATTGAGTATATTTGTAAATCTGTTCTAAAGGGAGGTTAAACTTCAGTGAGACTGATGAAGTAGAAAACCCTCATAGCAGCAGGTATCCTAGGGTTTACATGGGGACCTTTTCTTTTGGTCTGCTCTTAGACAAAATTATCAACTGGTCTTTTTTTCTCCCTCTTTATCTTTCCCTTTGTTAAGGTCCTTGTATGATAAATGATGTTCTGCAAGATTTTTGTTTTCCATAGAGAATACTAGGGCTTAGCTGTAAGTACCAATCCATTTCTTCAAATCAGGGCTGCTTTTCTGTTTCTCAGGCTCCATATTACTGGAAAACAAACAGAGGCCCAGGAAATTTCAGTAACTTAGCAAAAGTCACAGGGGTCAGACTTCTGAGCCCTGGAATCTAAGCCTTCTGTCATTGAGCCATCCTCAGGGGCCAGCAACCAGTTCAGTGAGGACCCTAGTGCCACATTTCCCAGTCCAGAGCACACCATAGAGACTGGGAAGTATGAACACATGGGAGTCCTGTGAATCCTTTCATAGGATTCAAATTCTGTGTTCTTAAACTTTTATTCTTAAACTAATCTACCTGAGCTAGTACCTGAGGTGAGGGCTCCACATCTCACTATTTACAATCACCATTCTGTCATTTAAACAATAATTTACTATTCTTTTATTCATATTGTATTTCTTACTGATCCAGAATCTTACTAGTTTGTGTTTCCCCAAGATGAAAACACTTTTAAGTGTAAAACAATTTAAAATATTGCTGTCAATGAGATTACTTTTAATCAAGTGATGAAATACTCCCACCCATCTCATAAACAAAACCAGTTCCAACTACTTCCTAACTTTTTTTGTTAATAAAAAGTTATTAGAATAAGTAATACATGTTCCTAATTTGATCAGCATATCCTGTATTAATATTAGTTTTTATATAATTGAAGCCAATAGAAATTCTTAGTGTAGAGATTCATGGTGATAGAAAAAAATTTAAAATAATTTTTAAATTTTTATTCATAGAGATATAATAGAATGAGAAATACTTTCAAATTGAAGAATTGAGTTATGAAGAATTTCTTAACTGAAGAAATTAGTACAATTTAAGAATGTGGATGAGAAACCATGATTTCAGAAAGCTAAAATTTGTTTATATGTAATAAATATATATTTAAAATAAAATGCAAAATATTTCAAATTGCTATATTAAATGTTCCTGAAAGAATTGCTTAGTAGTTTTTAAATATCAATATTTACAATATTTTATATTATGTCATGTATTAAATGTGATGAAAAAATTTGTTACTTTAATGTTTTTTTTTCAAGGATTTACCTTTCAGAATTATTTCAAGGACTACATAAGCAAAAACTGTTAAGATGACTGATTTATACTGTTACTATTTGCACAAGATCAATTTAATTTATGAGACTGAAAAAGGAACTCAAGGACACAAGGGTTACAGAATATATGCTAATGATCTGCTCTGATTAGATACTATTTGTTTCATTCAATTGTTCCTAAAATCCATTTTCCTTAGTTTCTTCCACCTAAGCCAAAGTGGAAAATGCCCAGGAGAGCCTCGATTCTCCTTGCCTGTGAGAGGCACAGCAAATGAACCAATCTTCTCTGCTGCAGAGCCTATACCCAGCTCACAGTCTTTAAAAAAACCTATCATAGACAAGCTCCACATGTAGGAATCTACTTTCCACCCTCTTCCTGGGCAGTTTTGTCCCAGAAACCTCTTTGAATTGCTAAAATGAATGCCCAAAGGAAATCTTTTTTATAATCTATTAATTTTTATTCACTTATGGATGTTTCAGGTTATTTGCTGAATTTATTCTGCTCTGTGAGTTTCTTACAATCTCAATCCAAAAATTTAATGAACAGCCAAGACAATCTACAGTAGTTTCAACTAATGATTTCAACAATTCAGCATTTAAAAGAAGTGGACTTGGCACATTGTATTATACATGGATCAGAATGATAGTATGCTATCTTAGTAAAAATACTTTCATTTATAGTATATGTGAAGGAGTCCTAGCTATGCTAGAACTTAATTTTAGATGTATCTGCTGAATTTAGAAGACATAAATCTTTTCACCTTTAAAATATATTTATGTATACTTACTTACTTAGAAACTTGCAATGTTTTCTTGGAGAAAAACTCAAAATATCATGTAAGAATTAAATAAGTCACAGAATGTAAAATACATTAATATTAGCACAGGGGTGAGGGGACTGGGAGGAGATGGGATTAATGACTCAAAGAAGGGAAATTGTAAACAGGGAATGAGGCTTTTCCATGCACAGGGATTTAGTTAACAAGACAGACCCAACAGCAGAACTTGAGGTTCTGAGGGCAGACTGCTTCTTAGTCAAATTGTGGTCCAGTTGTTTCAACTCACCCCAGCCTCCCTGGGGTATATTGCAAAAAAAGAGCCAAGTGAAGCTCAGAAGAAATAGGAACCACTCTGTGGTTGAAAAAACAAAAACAACCCACTGCTTTAGAATAAATCTGAGCAGACAGAATGCAAAGAGGGACATTTGCAATGGAGGCTGAAGAGGAGAATGGAGGAAGTTTCAGTTCATTACGGAGCTCTACTTGGCAGTGGGATCAGCTGAGCACTGAGGAATGCCCAGAAAAGCAGAGGCTGTAGTGACGGGGCCAGAACAGTGACATGGCCATATTAATGGTAGCCCAGAGTCAGTGTCAAAACACACTCAAGAGGCTCAAGTTTCATTATCCTTGAGAAGAAGACAAATAAATAAACAGAACTTCGAAGGAGACATCATGTTCCTATAAGTGGGCAATGGATTCTGTTAAGCAAAACATACTGAGGTCTATACACTAAAGTGGTCTAATTTTGATGCAAAAAAATGATGAATCATGGTACTATGTTAGCATTTATAATTTTAAAGATCAATACCTGGTTAGTGATTTTTTTTTAAATATTTAACAGATCCCCCCAAAAACACCTAAGATGGACTTAAATTGTTCCCTATAAGTCCAGCAATACAAGTGATTTAAGAACTTCTGGATTGAAATTAGGAAGGCCTCACCTAATATTTTTAGAAAAAGAACATTGATATAAGAGGTGACATTTTGTTTTCAAAAGCATATTTTTTGATAAATATTCAGTTAACTGAAGAGTTGGCCAATAAAAATAGGACTAATACCCCCTCCCCAATGTATGAGTATACAAGTTATTTATATTTAATTAATATTAGTTTGGTGACATTTGCATTTTTATAATTTGGATCATGTTGAATAAGACCAATCCATTATGCACTGATTTATAATTATTTCATTAATTAAAAGAGGCCTTTAAATGCAAACTATAAACTATTGACTTTCAAATTTATATCTTTGTTCCCATTTTCTTTTTAATACCACACTTTTAATAATCTGTGTGCATTCTGACTGTTGGCGTCAGGCCATTTTGCTGCCAACAGTATTTTGCACCCCTCACACACACCATTTTACAGTCAGATTGTTAGCCCATCAACCTCCTCGTACATCATTGGTCCAATTGCTACTAGCCCTTGAAATTCAAACTACTTAAGAGAAGCTCTCTGGCCATTTTCTCTCTATCTCCTGTAGCCCTGAGAGTGGACACTCTAGTTTTCCACCTTTCTTTCTGTCTCTCTCACTCACTCTTAATCTCTCAATCATTCTCACTCTCTCGTTCTCTCTTCTCTTTCACTCTCTCTCTTTCTCTCTTTCATTTTCACTCTCTCTCACTCTCACTCTCTCACTTTCTCTCTCTTTCTCTCACTCTTGCTCTCTCTCACCCATGCTTCTACTCCATAGTCTTTTTCTCCAGGTCATTTGGAAACCATAAAGGTCACATCACTTTGCAGCCCCAGATCTCCAAGGTGATGTGACTTTCATGGTTTTCCTTGGCCTGTGAGATTGCATTATGTTCTAGCTCCTTACTACCCTCCTAAATTTATCTTCTACAATCTCCTCTTCAGCTTGCTCCATTCCAATTATAAAGGCCTCCCATATCAACTCAAAGCCTTTTCACTTGCTTTGTCTTCCATAGGATGGCTCTTCCTTTAAATGTATTTGTGGTTTTCAACTCTTCTTTTTTCTAAACTATATGCAAAAGTTTCATTTTTCAGAGTTGCATTTTTACCTGATTACCTGATATAGTACAGTATGTCTTCTCATTCACTTTATCAGCTACTTTTTCTTCATTGCAACCACCCAGTCTATACTCATTTTTGTTTATATTTGTCATCTTCCTATAGTATGTAATCATATGAGCTCATGACACTTTTGGATGCATTCATTATGATATTCAGTAAAAACTGAGATGAACTAAACAATGGCAAAAAATAGAACCTTATGATTTTTTAATCTGTCCTATTTTAATCTGTCCTTTAATGGCTTCTAAAGAACTCAGCAGAGAGTTACAATATAAAATTGAATTACAAAATTTTAGCAATTTTTCTCTTTTTACAATTTATTATGCAACATATTGTGCCTAGTCTGGCAACTATTCCCCTTGATCATCAATTCTGAAACTGTGCTTGGTTTTCTAACCCTCAAAATAAAGCCACAGTATCTAATATCTGTCTACTTTGTCACCAGAATAAGAAATATAAATGCTCAAGTATAATAATTTGAAGCTAGAACAGACATGATCCCCCAACACCTGACCCTATGTATCCCTCTCACATTTACATGTGAACCTAAGAATCCTGGGTGGAGTACCCTGAAGCCAAAAGAAAGATGGAAACCAAAGTTTTATTCCTGATTTTCATGCATAAGAATATTTGGAGGAAGTCAAAAGCAAATAGTAAAATTCTTCAGTTAAAAAAATGATAAATTACACATTGTTTGATTTATATAATCATAAAACAGTTTTCATGTCCTTTCTCACAGATTCTTTGGTAGATTTTATCAATGACCTCAATCCTTTCCACGTCCTTCTTCCCATATCCTGTCCATGGATTTACCATTGCCAGAGAATATGTGCCCATCCCTTAACTTTAATCTCTGCCTTGTGATTTTCTTTGACCACAGAATGAAGACAGAAGTGACAGTGATACAGTCTGGAGCATGAGTTAAAGAGACTGTTCAGTTTCTGATTGTCATTTGTTCCTTACATATCACATCATTTGTTCATCATAATCAGAACAAGTCCTACTGGTCCACATATAATGACAAGAATGTGGAAGAAAACAATTCCAAACAACCCACACAACTGCAGCAATGAGAAGAAGCTCCCAGTCATTAAACCCTGAATAAAGCATCCATCCTGGCCCAGCCAATCTGCAGACATTCGAAGAGTAATAAATAAACATTGTTTTTAGCCACCAAGTCTTGAGGTATTTTGTGCACAATAGCAAACTAATATAATCTCCTTTCCAAATTTCCTTCACACTTCTTAAGATTTTTTTCACAATAAGTAAAAAAAAAGTTAAATTGAGTACAAAAATATGGAATGATTTGCAATCAAGTTTAGGTTAAAATATTGAGCAATATAAAGTGCTTTTAAAATAAGTTGCATAGGAAGAATATGTAATGAATTAACTTCTAACAAGTTATTTTTATAGAAATATGAATAAAAAGTGAAGTAGAAGTGCTTTCATGATAAAATCTGAACAAAACAAAATGGGAAAAAAGGAAAATAAAAGACTTGTGATATTCATTGATGTTAGCATTTTATTATTCCACAAAGAATCTTAGTGTACAATAACCATGTAAAACTACAGTTTGCCTAAAAGAAATGAATTCCCAGAATAATAAAAGCTACCCTCTGAAAAATGGAATGAAGAGAATCATATAATTTATCAGACTGTAAATAAGAGATTGCCTAAAGGCCCATGAGAACAATTCCAGCAATAGTGTTCAGCCAAGGGGGCTTACCAGAACCAACCTGATGTTACCCTCAGGGCCCATTAAAGGAAGACGTACAGGGACTATCTAGACATTGAAACTTTTATTAGAGATTGTTATAAAGCATTGATTGAAAAAACCTTTTCAATATTACACCAGGATCATTTATTTGAAGCCCAAATGTCTCATGAGTTATCAAGGCACTAATAAATCAAAATGGTTATGAAGCTAATTTACTTAACTTCCCATTTGCTAAATATGTGTTTGTATATATATAACATATATATATTCATATATATCAATGGAAAAATTCCTAAATGTGAATATTAACCATATTTCCAAAAAGAGGTTGCAATTTGGAGGAAATTGGAGATTAATCCCTTTTCATTTATCTGGACATTTGTTTTCTCTTTAGTCTGACAAAAAAAATTCACTATACTTACATCAGAAATAGCCAACTCATATGAGATGGCCTATTTCAACTCAGGATTTCAGAAGGTCTACGACACTGGTATTTGTTTGTGTATGCCTCAAATACTCGTAATGCTTAATATAGAGTTCTTTCCTATAAGAACTTACATTCTGTAACATCCAGTGAAATCCACACTCTCACAGGATTTAATAGCAGGTAACTTACTGACCATTCACACTGAGCAAGGCACCAACGGGAGTTAATAGATCAGAATTAATATCTTTAAGCCTCATAACCACTCTATAAAATCCATTTTGTTGTTATCTCCATTTTATACATTAGAAAAATGGAAATTATATTTCCTTATCCAAGATGGAACCAGGATAATATATCAGGCAGATTGATTCTTCACTGTCATATCACAACTGTAAAAAAATGGAAAATAAAATAGGTGTCATCAGATTTCCCCTTAGTGAGAGAACAGTTCAACTGGAAAAATACCTTCCAAAATTTCTTAGTTTGGAAGCTGAGACCCTGAGAGAATTAGTTATCTGTAATAGTTTTCCCAGCAAAGAAACCCAAATCTATCATTAATTTAAATATGAAGCACATGGCAATGTAATAATATTGAGTGAGCCAAGGTATACAAGGGCACTTTGCAGGAAAGGAAGTAGAAATTGCTTAAATAAACAGAGATGTCTGATGTTCAACTTTACGTTATTTGAAATTGTAAATTACCCCCCACCATTATCCTTATTTCCAACATTATCCTTATTCACCAACATATGTGAGTGATATTTTGTTTGCTTGATGTGTTGTAGGTGGTTGGAAATCAAGGATCTTGGTTCTGTCTTGAGGTCAATGTATTAAATGAATTCAGTGAAAGAAAAACCTAAAAGATGATCATGATAATATTAAGTTCATGGAAATCCTCAGGAATCTTAGGAACTTTTTCAGGCACTGGGATTTCATCAGGACTTGAGATCCAGGAGGAATTGTTGGGATTATTTTTAAATGCTAAAAGGGTGACTAAACTCAGCTAATGCTGATGACCTGTGGATGGGTTTATCCTCACCATCAATAAATCTAGCAGCCATCTTATCCTGGCCTCCAAGGACACCCACCCTCCAAAAAGTAGGAACCTCACCTTGTACCCACATGCTTGATAGTGTATTTTTTTCTCTTATTTTTTATTCTTTATTCTTTGACTCTTCCTTTGCTTTTCTCTCTTACTTTTCTTTTGCTTCACCACAGAACCAACCCCAAATTACCCAGAGCTCTGCCATGGCTGTGAATCAAAGCTCCTGGTATAAATGCCATCTGTTGGGCAGGTTCTACTCCCACAAATAATTGAGTTGATTAGGAAAACACAGTAGTCAGTGAAGTTATATCTATTACTAGAAGCATGAAAAAACAGAACAGATTGGAGCTCTCCATATTTCAGCATAAACCAATAATGTGGGAGGGGCAATCCCCACTAGTAACAGCTGCCCCTTTTACAAAATCAAAGTTAGATGCTGACAACAGAGTAAAGAGTTGCAGGGAATAAAAAATTTAAGTGTGGAGTGAAGGTAAATATGAATACCATTACCCACTTCTGAGCCCAGTGAAGAACTCAGGATTCTATTAAAACAGTATTTTGTCTATTTTATAGTCTCAATGATTTTTTCAAATTAAATTAAAAATGTTATTTCATTCCTTGCCATCACTTTTCTCCCAGATTCCGATACCTACACACTTTGGAAAACACAATTGCATTAATTAAAGCAGGGGGACAGTTAAATCCTTTGTTCTATTTTCATATTACATATGTACATCCTCAAATAAATATGTTATACTTTCCCTATTTTTAAAGATTTATTTTGCAATAGAGATCTAAAGATATAGATGATGCAACTATTGGAAAGATGAAGCAGGGAAGGATAGTTTAGAAAATCTCCATTTTCAAGATGAAAATTTTTGAAAAAATAAAATCAAATGAAATAAATATGAAATATCATTCCTGGATATTACAATCCAAGTGGAAACATAAAGGAAAAACTATAATAACTCACAAACTTTTAAAGTCCTAGAGTTTATTTTAGGCTTAAACATACATCTTCCAGAGTGATAGTTTTCTTCATATTTAAAACAAGCCTCCATTCAAGAGTCCACTTGTGCAATATAAAATATATAATTTATACAAGAGGTAAAGATTATAACTTTAACTTTATATTGATTAAGGGAAGAAGATACACACACATGCACACATACAGTTAAGAGTGGCAGAGATGGTCTTCTTCCCCCAGAGTGCACCAGACACTGCCACATTTGTTTGGGGGAACCTCACTGGTCACTGACATCATGTTGGAGCTTCCAGCTCACCATCTACATCTTGCTGGCACAAAACTTGGACTTTTCCCTCTAAAAGCACCTTTAGGTTCTAGGGTCTTTTATACTCAACAATTTTTCAGACAGCTTCCACATTTCACTCTTTCTCCTTTTATTGTCTACAAGCATTGATTTTTCAAACTTTATTTTTTAAATGCTTTTCTCATGACATCCCTTCCCTATTCATGAACCCTAAACATTCACTTCTTTCTCTAAAGTGTGATACTATGATATATTATGAACATTATAATATTTTCTCACTGACTTACAAAAGTCTACTTTCTATTTTATCCATTCTTTAATCAATGAACTATTGCTGAGCATGGGGGTTTTATTCCTAGTCATTTTTTTCTATTATAAACCATGCTCTGATCAATCTTTAATGCTTTCTTTAATATTTTTCTTGGATTGTAAGACATTACAAATGCTATTGTATTACTTTTTGTTTAAAATATTTTATTATAAACTTCCAATTTCTTAAATAGTATCTTCTGATCAATCATTTCAGAAAAGGTCATTCCTTTATTATCAGATGATTTATTATCTGGTTATGAGTTACACACAATGTTGCTTTAATAAATATACTTTGACACCATTAAATACAGAGGATACCTACTATGCAAGGCCTGGTGGAATATTTAGATAATGCAAAAATGCAAGACAGATTTGAGCATCCATGCAAGAATGGGGACAGAACCTCTGCAGGAGGTTCTTACTAGGTAAGGGAATGCAACACTGAAAAACATGAAGTTCTAAGGTTAAAAAAAATGGTCTTCTAAAAACTAATGATACTGAAAGAATTGGAGGACAATTTCCTATAGTAACCTAGACAGTACAAAGTAGTGTTAGTCCATATTCACCGCTGCAGGAAATGGAAATGGAACCTCACACACTGAAAGTCTCAAAAAACTTTTGCACAGAAAAGGAAACAATCAACAAAACCAAAAAGACAACCTTCAGAATGAGTGAAATATTTGCAACCTCTACTCTCTGATAGATGGATACTATTTAAATACACAAAGAACTCAACTCAGAAACAAGAATAAAAACATATTTAAAAAGATGCAAAAGACCCGAGTAGACAGACATTCCTTTTTCTTTTCAATGATAGTCATACATACAAGTTTGAAATGTAATCTCATTATAGTTTTGATTTGCATTTTCCTGATAATTAGTCATGAGGCTAATATTTTCATATTTTGGTTGGTATTTCAATTCAGGTCCTTTGCCCATTTTCTTAAAGTCAGGTTATAGACTGATATGATTTCCTTAACTCATATTTGGATATTAAGCACTGTTGTAATACATAGTTTGCAAATATTTTCCCTATTTCATGTGTTCCACTTTCAGTTGTGCAATTTCCTTCACCATGCACAAACTGTTTAGCTTGTTATAAAAAGCTTGTTTATTTTAGCTTTTGCTAACTGTGCTTTTGGTGTCATCTCCAAAATATCATCACCAAGACCAATGAATGTCAGGGAACTCTTTCCTGTGTTTTCTTCTAGGAGTTGTACAGTTTCAAGTCTTACATGTAAGTCTTTTATCAATTTGAAGTTAATGTTTGCATATGATGTGAGATTCTGTTTTTGTTGTTTGCATTTGGATATCCAGATTAACTGACACCATTTATTTTTTGCATACTCTTGCTAATACAAAAGCTTTTTTGTTTGGTGTAATCACATTTGTTTATTTTTGCTTTTGTTTCATATGCTCTTGGAAGTTATCTGAAAAGAATGATTGCTTAGTTCAATGTCTGAAGCACTTCTTCCACGTTTTCTTTTTCATTTTGCAACTTTGGGTCTTATATTTATGACTTTGATCTACTTTGAGTTGAATTACAGTGAGAGATCAGGGGGAGTCTTAGCTTTCCCAGTGGGCATTGCCCTTGTGCCCTTATCAAAGACTAGGTGTCTATCAATATGTGGATTTGATTCTGGGCTCTATTCTGTTTCATTCATCTATGTGTATGCTTTTGAGCATACCATTTTGGTAAGAAAGTTTTGGATTATAATTTGAAATTAGAAAGTGTGATGTCTTCAGCTTCATTCTTTTCTCATGCCTTCTTTGGCTATTTGGAGTCTTTTGTGTCATGTATTAGAATTTTTCTATTTCTGAAAAATGAATGCCATCAAACTTTAATAGGGAATGCCTTGAATCTGTGGACAGTTGTGGGTACAATGAACATTTTAGCAGTATTAATTCATCTAATAAATGAACATAGGATGCATCTGTAATTATTTGTTTTCTTCATTTCCTTTCATCAGCATCTTATAATATTAGTAGAATTCAGTATACAAGTTTAATCTTATAGGTTGATTTATTAAATATTTTATTATTCTAATACGATTATAAATAGTATTGTTTGCTTCATTTTGTTTTCAGAGAGTTAAAGGTAAGTATATGGAATTGCAACTAATTTAATGTTCATTTTTTATTCTACATCACAGAATTTATTAGTTCTAATAGTTTTTTCCTCCCCAGTGGAATATTTAGGTTTTTCAGTATGTAAGATCATGCCATTTAACTTCAAATTTGAATGCTCTTATTTATTTATTTATTTATTTATTTATTTATTTATTTATTCTCTTAGTTAGGCCTCATTTCTGTGGCTAGGATTTCCAGTATTAGATTTAGTAGAATTCAGGAGAATGGTGAACCTCATCTTTTTCCTCCATCCTTGTCTTCCACTGTTCAGTACGACCTTTGCTGTGAATTTGCCTTAGATGGTCTTTATTATGTTGAGGTGCAGTTTTTCTGTATCTAATTTGTTGAGAGCTTTTATCATAAAAGTTTGTATTTTTTTTCAAATATTTGTCCTACATCCATTGGATGATTATATGTGTTTTATCTTTCATTCTGTTAATATTTGATGATTTGTATATATTGAAACATCCTTGAATCCCAGGGATGAATCTCCTTTAATCGTAGCATATGATCTTTTTAAGGTGCTGTTGAATTTTATCTACTAGAATATTTGTGGGAATTTTTGCATTTATGGCCACAGAGGTATTGGTGTGTAATTTTCTTTTCTTGTAGAGCCCACATCTGACTTTGGTATGAAGCTCATGTTGACTTGTTGTCTGTTTGGAAGTGTTCCTTCCTCTCCGCATTTTTAGAAGACCTCTAGAAAGAATGGTCTTTGTTCTGATTTAAACCACTTGGTGGTAATTCACTGCTGAAACCTTCTGGTCCTGGACTTTCTTTATGGAGAAATATTTTGATTACTGCTTCACTCTGTGTATTCATGACTGACCTGATCATATTTTCCCTTTCTTCATGATAGACTCTTGGCACATCATATGGTTTCCAGGACTTAATCCATTTCATATAGGTTATCCAGTGTGTTGGCATGTAACTGCTCATCATAGCTTCTTATAATCCTTTACATTTTGTTGTAATGTAATGTCTCCTCTTTTTATTTATAATTTTATTTATTTTAGCCCCCTTTTTTTCTTGGTTTGACCAAAGGTTTGTCAATACTGGTTTTTGTTTTCTTTTTGGAACAACAAAAAAAAGGAACTCATAGTTCATTAATATTTTCTAATGTCTTTCTTGTCTCTGTTTCACATATTTCTACTTTCATTCCTTCTGCTAACTTAAGGCTTCATGGTTTCTTATTTCAAGCTTCTCAGGATCTATAATTAGGTTGTTTCAAGGTGTGCACCCAAATTCATGTGCTGAACACTTAATTTCCAAATTAATTATAGCTTGTATGGTTTGAATGGGTCTAAAATATTTGTGTGTTGGAAAATTAATTGTCAAAATCATATATTGATAGAACTGAGAAACTTCAGGAGGCAATTATAATTGGATGAGGTGATGAGGGTGGGGCTCTCATATTGGATCAATGGCATTTTAGGAAGAGAAATGGCATACTCTCTCTAGTGTCCTGTGATACTTCCATCTTCTGAGGAAACAATGCCTATGTCAAATGTGGCCCCTGGGCCTTAGATTTCCCAGCCTGAGAACTCTAATAAATAAATTCCTTTTCTTGAATGACCCATTCTATTGTATTCTATGATAGCAACACAAAGTGATTTTTCTTAATCATTTATCACTTAATATTTCCCTCTCAGAACAGCTATTGCTCTGCCCCATAAGTTTTAATGTTGATTTCATTTAATATGTTGATTTCATTTCAGTGTCATTTTCAAGACACTGATTTCTTTTTCGATTTCTTCTTTGATTTATTGTTTGTTCAAGAATCTGTTGTGTAATTAATTGTTTGAATTGCCCAATTTTCTCAAGTTATTGATTTCTAGCTTTACTTCATTGTGGTTAGAAAAGTTATTTGTGATGATCTCATTCTTCTTAGATTTGTTAACATTTATTTTGTGTCTCAACATAGTATCTCTTCTGCAAAGTGTTGTATGTGAGTTTGAGAAAAAAATGTGCATTCTGCTACTTTTTGATGAAGTGTTCTCTATGTGCATGTTTGGTACATTTGGTCTATATTGTTATTCAAGTCCAATGTTTTCTTATTGATTTTCTGTCCAGATGATCTATCTGTTGAATGTTAGAATTATTGAGTTCCTTTATTATTATTGCATTGCTGTCTATTTTTCTTCTAGTTTTGTTGATATTTGCTTTATAGGTTAAGTTGCATATTGTATGCATGTATTAATGCATGTATATTTACAAATGTTTTATACAACTGATGAATTGACTCCTTTATCATTATATAGCAACCTTTGACAAGTTTTGACTTAATGTCAATTTTGCCTAATATAAATATAGTCAGTGCTGCTCTCTTGTGGTTACCACTCAGAGGGACTTTTTCCATCCTTTCTCTTTCAGCCTATGTATGTTCTTTCTAATAAAGCAGGTGTTTTAAAGGTGACATATTATTGGATCTTGTTTTAGATCTATCCACTCAGATATTCTTTGATTAATAATATAATTCTTTTACATTTAAAATGATTATTAATAGGTAAAAACTTACTTCAATCTCATTAATGTTTCCTATATCATAGTTCCTTTTATCTTCTCTTCCTCTCTTCTTGTCTCTCCTCGTAATTTGTTGATTCCTTTTAGTTATATACTTTCCTTTATTTCTCATATCTTTTGTGTATTTATTTTAGGTTTGTTCATTGTGGTTTTCATGAGGCTTACATTAAAAATATCACATTTTTAACAGTGTATTTTAATTTGGAAAAAATCAAATTCAATCGCATACAAAAATACTACAACTTTACTTCTACCTCTCCCCATGCATTTTATGATATATGTATATTTTACTTTATCTGTATAAATCCAATTATTGCAGCTATAGTTATTTTTAATAGTTTAGTTTTGTCCTAACATTTTAACCAGAATTAAAATTGATTTATGCAGCAATGCTTACGTACTATTTCTATACAAAAAAGATGATAATCTGTTCATCACCATCTGCACACCACCACTTATACATCACTAGTGCAATATTGGAGTATTCTGAATTTGAGTATGTATTTGACTTGAGTAGTAATTTTTATACTTTTAGAATAACCAGATATGCTGTTATTTTGGAAGGTTTCTTTCCACCCAGCACTTGGATGATATTAACCCAATCCCCTTGGATCTACAAACTTTCTACTAAGAAATCCATGGATGAACTCATGATAATTCCTTTGTAGGTGATAAGATAATATGTTATTTTTTATTGTTTTCTTGGAACTGGAGATTGAATTCAGGGGTATTTACCACTAAGCTACACTCCCAGTCCTTTCATTTTTTAAATTCTGAGACAAGGTCTTACTAAGTTGCTGAGGGTCTCACTAAATTGCTGAGGTTGGCCTAGAACTGTGATCCTTCTGCCTCAATCTCCCAAATCACTAGGATTATAAGAGTGGAACACCATATTCATGGAAATTAATTTTTTGATGCTTCTTTCAAAGCTTTCAAATATCCTCTTCATTATTTAGATTTCACAATTTGATTAAAATTGGTCTTATGATAATCTTTGAGTTGTTCTTGCTTAGGGTCCTTTGAGGCTCAAGAGTTTCTATGTTCATGCATCTCCTAAAATCTGGGAAGTTTGTAGCTATCATTTTTTTCAATAAATTTTAGGGCCTTTTCTATCTTCTCTTTCTGGAAATTAAATAATGCATACATTCATTCAATTTTTGGTATCTAATAGGTCCATTTTGCTTTCTTCACTCTTTCCCATTCTCACTTTTGTGCTTTAGTTCCTCTAATCAACTAATTTCAAATGTCCTTTCATCAAGTTCACTGATTCTTTATTCTTCATAAGCTGCTGATGAACCTCTTGAATTTTCTACTTCTATCATTGTGCTTTTCAGCTCTCAGATTTCTGGTTTTTGAATATGAATTCTGTTCTGTATTACATTTCTTACTTTGTTCATATATTATTTTTTCTAAATTTCTTTAGTTGTTTGTTCTCTTGCCTCTTATTAATTTAAGCTGATTATTTGAATTATTAGTCAGAAAATTTTTCATTTTTATGGTCAGTTACAAATGCTTTATTAACTTCCTTTGGTGCTATCATATTTGCCTGATTTTTCATAATCTATGTGATATCTGTGCATTGAAAGGAACTAGCACCTTTTTCAGTCTTTACAAAGTTGTTTCAGCCAATACCATCCCCTGTTGAGTCCTCTGAATAATTATCTCCTGGACTGCAGTCTAGCAGTGGTGAAGTCACACCAAAATGTCATTGCTGGGTTACCCATGGGGTTGGGTAAAGAGCCTGTTATCAAGGGCTCAGTGTTGGTGGTTTCTTTCCTGCCTGTGATTGGTTTAGACTGTCTGTAGGACATTGATCAGTATGAATGAATGACCCTGAAATAAATATTGGCTTCAGAGTTCACAGTTGTGTCTACATATAACAGATCAGTTACTAGGCCTTTGATGAATATGTCACCCACTGGTTCTCTGGAAATTCTCCCCCTGGGCCACTGGGTAGATCCTCACACAGGTAGTATTGGCTCTGGCTGAAAGGGTCTGGAACCAAGGCATTGGGCTGTTTAAGGGTTCAGACATGAGACTGTGTTTTGCAGGCCAGCCAATAGCCACATGGATGAGTGTGCCTTCTTCTAAGTTCCTGTTAGGTAGGACTTTCCCTGAATCATAGTTAAGCAGGGCTGGCACCATATGATAGGACTGTTTTAGGGTCTGCAGTTTAAACCAAGTCTGTAGGCATGCCTCCAGGGGTATGGATGAATGTGTCACCCATTTTGTAATTGAACAGACAGGGTGCTCCCAGTTTTCAGCTCTGGAACTAGAATCAAATTATTGCACTATTTCATTCAGCATTTGAACAAAGGACATTAGGCCTGCCTTTAGTCATACATGGTTATCTCTCCCTCTAACTCAGGGTCATTTCCTTACCATGGCTAAAAGGGATTGGAAATGAGTTACAATGCCATTACAGTACCTAAAGTCAGTGTACCTATCTCCAGGGTTGCAAATTGGTGAGATTCTCTGTGGATCTTCAGATGGGAAGGACTAAACTCAGACCTCAACAGAGAGGGACTGGACCCAAGTAGCCAAGTTACCGGCCATTTCAGAATCTGCTGCAGGGTACAAGTCACAATACCTAAATTATTGAATCAACCCAGATGTCCATCAGTACATGAAAAGGATTAAGAAATTGTGGTATATATACACAATGGAGATCTACTCAGACACAAAGAAGAAATAAATTATGGCATTTGCAGTAAATGGATGGAAATAGAGAACATCATGCTAAGTAAAATAACTCAAAGGCCAAATGTTTTCTCTCATAAATAGAAGCTAGAGTAAAATATAGGAAAGGAAAAGGGAAGGATAGAATATTGGAAAGATATAGGGAAGAGCAATAGTATACAAGAAGATCAAGAGGCAGAGTGGGAAGAAGAGATGGGGAGGCAATGCAGAATAAATTCTGTAAAAATTAAGTTATGTGCACATATAGTAAACCACAGGAAATTTCACCTTTACATATAAGTAAAACAACCAATCAAATATAAATAAATAGATGAGCAAAAGAAAAAGTAGCAGAGTATGGGAAGGAGAACCAGGGAGGGAGGGAGGATGAGAGGAAAGTGGGAGATAAAAGGGGAGAATCATGAATTTAACCTGAATTCAAGGAATGTATGATTTTGTCAAGATGAACTCAACTACTATGCATAATTTTTAAAAAAAGAACCTGCTTCAGGGCTGAAGTTGAATATTCTCCTTCCAAGGGCACAGATAGGTATGCCACCTCATGTATCCCTGACTGGGTAGAACCTCTTCTGAATAATCAGAGCTGAGAGGAGATGGAGTTGAGTTGTGGGGCCATTTCAGCATTTGCCATGGAACCAAACTGAGGGTACCCAAGGCTCAGATGGATGTGGCACTTTCAGAATTTACTGGTAGATGGTACTGGTAGCAGGACCAAGGCCAAACATGAGTTCACAGGAGAATGAAACTGTGCCTAGGTCTAGCAGGGTCCAGCGGCAGCTAGCCTGCCATCTGGGCTGATATCTCAAAATTTTCCTCCTTGGACTTTGGCTCCAGCAGAATTTCATAGCCTACTATGTGGATCTCAAATTTCCCACAGAGATACATGTTTATGAATGATTGCTAAATTATTGTTGCTATGGGGGGATTCCAGTGGGAAACACTATTCTGCTACCTTACTAAAAGCCCTACGGAAGAAATTTTAGATTACCACAAATCTATTGTCCATGTTTAGTATATATTCTATTAATTCTTTTTCAATGCATATATGTCTACTACTTTTTGCTAAGAAAATATTTTATCATACTGAGCATACTGTTTGCAATCTCCTTTTAATCATTTAGAAACATACCAACACTAAAACTCAATTCCATGCATGTATGATTTTTTTGGGATGAACCCAACTACTATGTATAACTATAAAGCTCTAATTAAAAAAAAATCTGCTATAGGACTGAAGATGGATATTCTCCAATTGTATTTATATTGGCTGAGGACCCTGGTATATGCATGTATTAAAATATGCTACCATTTTACATTTCAGTTGCTTGTGGTTTTTTGTAAGCTGTACAAAATTGCTATAATTAACATCATTTATGCATTAGTTGTCTATTGCTATGAAGCATATTAACCACAAACTTAGCGCCTCAAAGCAACACTACTTATTAATCATACAGTTTCCATATCAGGATTCTGGACATAGCTCAGTTAGGTTCTCAAGTCAGAATTTTAAAAGGTTGAAATCAAAGTGTTGGTTACCTGTCTTACCTCCTGGGGATCAGGGGCCTCTTCTAAGCTTTGATTGTGATTGGCAGAGTGAGACACTGCTTTCTCACTGTATAACAGCAGGGTTCACTCACAGCTGTTCTATGGTCCCTCTCATGGTTGCTCTCACAACATGGCAGTTGATTTTTCCCAAGGTCATCAGAAGAATCTCCACCTACAGTCTGTTTAAGTGAGTCCTAGATGGCATAATGTTACTACAGGAGGGACTATCCTGTTGCTTCTGTCACACAGTGTGACCAAGCATGACAGCATCATTCCAGTACCGTTTCCAGGTTTGACTGTCAATAAGCACATCACAATTTCCACCCACACTCAAGGAAAGAGTATCAGGGGTCACCTTAGGGTGAATCCCACTATGCTTGGGTGAACTTCATGGAGCCTTGATAATGTACCCACTATTGAACCTCTAAACTTGGGATCAAATGTTATGCACCGGTTTTAAGACTTTTTATACATGGCTGCTTTGTCTTTACGGAAGATAGAATTAAGTTACATATATATCAAAAGTGCAGAATTATACCATCTTTATAAATTCATTTATTTA
Source organism: Glaucomys volans (assembly GCA_020662805.1). Taxonomy (NCBI): domain Eukaryota; kingdom Metazoa; phylum Chordata; class Mammalia; order Rodentia; family Sciuridae; genus Glaucomys; species Glaucomys volans. The sequence continues at coordinate 404,089 of JAJEJO010004590.1, read as the reverse complement.
ATATTCACAGATCTAGAAATATACTCAGGGCTATTCAAACTGATACTAAATATAAAACAGGCATGATTCACATGTAAAATTTAGAATTAAATTTATGTACTTTAATTTATGATGTGTGAAAACAGGCTATTACTTATTAAGTAAGTAAAATTTTAAGGAAAGTGAAAATAAACTACTGGAAATTTAAGTCTGAGAAATTCTATAGTTCATTAATTTTAAATTTATGTATAAATACTCAAGTCTCCTTCAAACTATTTTAAGGTTGTATTCTGATGTTTCTTTTGTCTATAAGAAAAGAAGGATTGAATGAAAGTGGCAATACATTTTATAAGTAATTTAAATGAATTCTAAAATATTTAAAAAACAGGATAAGCACAAGATTTCATCATGAATTGACTATTTCCTTTCCCAAGCTCAACAACTCAACAAATTCAAGTGAATACTAAAACCTAAGCATGCATAATGACTTTCCAAAAGATTTCTTTGCAAAGAAGCATCCTGTCCCTTAAAACAAACATTGCTTTTTTTCATTACAATCTGCACAGAGTTTATCCAAATCGCAGAAGACCTAAGATTATAGTTGACACCCGGCTCTCTCAAATCTCAGTAAGATCAGTAGTCTCGCAAGATATTTTGCAAGATATTTTGCAAGATATTTTGCAAGACTCCTGACTTCAATCACCCCAAGTTTCTGGTACAATGTGTCTCATTAAGATATATTCTTACATTCATTTGTGTTTAGCTATCTTTATTTCATATATGAAAATACACGTGTGTGGTTTACTTAACTCCCTTTAATACACATGAATAAGATCATGAATCCCCAACTACATAAATATGAATGTAGAAAAATGTATTTTACTCATGAAAATAGGATGTCAACATGGGGCTATGATATCCATTTGGTCTTATTAGTGCCATCTTACACCTTGTGTCACTTAGCATCACTAAAAAACAAAGAATCTTTCTGTGAAAATCAATGTCACAATCCTCAAAGCCAGACTAAAGACTAAAGTGACTGGTATGGCTATGGCTGTGCTAAGTGTCAACCATATATGGGAGTTTACTTGTAGAAGATATCTCAGAGGTTTCTGTGGTGGGGGGAAGTGAACTTACAGCTCATTGAATCTATAGGTTCTTTAAAAGTCAGGATTCATAGATGTTCCTATGCAAATCAGTCCATATTTATCTCTAAAATGACTTAATTTCCAACTAGATGCAAAAGTACCAAAATCTATTAAATTGACATAATGGCAGAATATCCATCCTACTATTAGGATATTACTTATAATAGTTTTATAAAGCAATAATTAGAAAATAATACAGTTTAGTATTTGTTTTAATTTTCTCTTTTATTTTTTACTCTTTTTCTGACTTCTTGAAGGGCTTTTAACATTGAATCATGCAGAACAATTCCATGTCATATCATTGACAAACTCAGTTTCCAAGAATTAAAGTTTCAATCTGTCAATTGAGATTGTAGCTCCCTCAAGTGCAAATTTCTACAATTTACTTTGGCTAAAAAAACTAATCTTAACCAATTAGTAATTCACATAGATTGGAGCAAAAATAACAGATTTTAATCCTATTTAATTAGACCTGTAAATATGACCCTAAATCTTACCCATTATTTAGAAAGGTCCACAAAAATATTTGGTAGTAGCTAAAAATATCCATCATATTTTGAAGAGATCATCTCACAATTCATATTATGCTGATGAACAAGTATATTTTTGTATATAAGACATAATATTTATTAGTTTAGAGTATGAAGGGAAACCAATCAGAAGAGTAAAAACTGTATTCGAGTCACATGAGAACAACTGAAGGTCAATTGTTGCCTGAGATTTCTCATCCATGAAGTCACAGAAACCACTTATAAGTATAAAAATTTTCCAAGAAAATCAGGAGATATGATTCCTAAAATACTACATATATTTTGTACATGTGTAGGAGACATAGTGCTTGCCAGGCACCTACTTAGGACTAATTACCTGGGTACTGTCCAGTATTGGTTTAAGAGGTAAGATCTCCAGGTATTACACACAGTCAAAGGTAACTGTCTTCTCGCACAAAAGTCCACCTCATCCCTGGGGCAGGCCATTTGCAGAGACATGTCAATTTTCAGAAATTAAGACTGCTCCCTTGCCTCAAATGATTGAATTCTTAAGGGTCATTTGTGTGTGTGTGTGTGTGTGTGTGTGTGTGTTAGAACATTATAGTTATACATAGTAATTGAGTTCATTTTGAAAAAAACACACATGTAAGGAGTTTGATTCACCCCTTCAATTCCTGTCCTCCCCTCTTCCCTCTACACCTCCCTGCCCCTATTCTCCTTCCTCGTCTCTGCTGATCTTCCTATCACTCGTCTACTTATTTTTTTGATTGGTGCTTTCTACAAATACATTTAGGTGAAATTACCTGTGGCCTATTTATGCATATGATGTGATTCTGTTAAATTCATTTAACTCCATAGCTCCTCCTGGGAGAGGCCAATGCTTCTGTGGGGAGTTCATTCTAAGTTGCTGTGCCAAAATCTCTGACCCTCTCCCCTCACATAAGTTTTTCCAAAGAGCACTCCCCAGTAAACCTTCCATTTTCAAGTCTCAATACTATTTTCCTGGGAAATCAGCCTATGATAGCACGTGTGAAGTAAATAATAATCACAGCCAATTCACATTATGTGTCAATTCACATAATCATGGTTATTACTATATGATAAAATCTTAGAAAAATTTTTTTCACTATGTATTTCTTTATTTACCACATCCTAAATATGGACCATTTTTATAAATAATGTCTTTTTAGAAAAATCCTACAAAAAGGAAAAATAATGACTTGTGTAATTACCCAAAAGCATAAAGAAACTTTTGTGTGTAGTATACAACATGGATAAGAGTGAATGTTTGGCTTAGAAAAGAGAAGATATAAATGATGTATTCAAATATTTGTGTGATGATAGTATGGGGATTCTTTTTTAATTTCTAGATTTCTCCAGAAGGAAAACTCAACATCAGCACATGGAATTTGTTCAGCAGATGTTATTGAAAACACAAAGCATTTTCCAATAATCACTGCTGTTTTGAAAATTCAATACACAAGGAGAAAGTATAAAGAGGATTGGTTAAATTTGCAAACAACAAGGAAACACAGGGAATGGTGTGTTAACAAGAGAATGGCATCCACTCACTAGATACCCCCCAGAGTGCTCTGAACATGTATCTTTTTCATACATTCCACACTTAAGAATATTTGTGGCAAAGACATATATATAATATTACAAGTAGTAATGGCTATGAACAGCAATAATCAGATAATGAGCAGACATTAGAGCAAGAGAAGGTCAAATGATGGAGCAGGCCCCCCTGGAGTTGCTGAGTTCAGCCACACTAGGTCTCCTTCTTGGAGACAACTCTCAGTTTCTAACCTTGTAAGCTGAGAAAGCAACCTGGGTTATTCTCTTGAGTTATGTCACTTCCCTTTAAATGTGACAGAGTTAAAAACTGTTTATTTTATTAAAAACAAAAGGATCCTGAATATTTAATTGAGAGCACAGAAAATATAAGCTCCTAGCCTGGCATTCTGTACAGCATTTCTTTCAGAATATGACCTTCAGCAGAGGCCACTCACAGTGGTGTGAACAGGCACATGAGCTATAATCAAACACTTATCACTTTTGCCTCATATTTATCAAAGTTTCCTATCAAACTTCAAGACAACTGAGTTGAGTAAGATTTCCTCCCTAGGATACACACAATTTCTCTTTTCTGGAACAAGGAATAAAGAAGCAAGGGAAAGGATATAAATTCTTAGAAGAGAAAAAAAGTTTAAAGAAGCCTATAAGGTTTAAAAATCAAAACTATGTTGGGTTTATTCTCTCCTTTCTAATACTAGTAGCAAACAGTATATTGCTACAGTTTTTCAATGAGTTAAAAGATATTTCAGATGATGATGATGATGACAACGACAATGACAATAACATCTCCTTGGTTATTTGAAAATAATGTATAGTGAATATTCCACACCTAAAATGTTTGAAAAATAATTACAATTGAGAAGAAAAAAATATAAAGGCGTCATTATAGAACCTCGTGAATTTTCCATGATGTATCTCAATTGAAAATGAACCAGTATTAGAAATAGCTCAAAATGAATTCAAATCTGCTTTTGCAAAAGTAATACTATATAATTAACAGTATTAGTAAATCTAATCTACATAAATGCATACAATCAATTGCAAAAATGCATTCTTAGATTAATATGTCTATTAAAATGCATTTTCTGAAAAATAATAGAAGAATTCACATTTATTTTTCTATACTAACTATTAACGTGGGAATCTTTTTCCTGTCATGCACATTATAGCCAGACGTAGTTATCAGACATACCCAAATTCAGCAGTAGTGCCGGAGAACCAGATTTAAACTAGTGTAGCTTCTGATGATACCAATTGAAGAGGTTGCAAGTTTTACCAGAATAAACTCAATTAATGATGTGGATTTTATGTATGGATTCTATAAAGCAATTTCTTAATTCCATATATTATGATCATAAACTGATAAGAATATAATTATTTTACTTTGTTCAACTTTATGTAATTTAAATACCAAATTTATTAATCTTTTTTTTTTTTTTTTTTTTTGGCAGTGCTGGGGATTGAACCCAGGGCTTTGTGCTTGTAAGGCAATCCCCAGCCCCCAGATTTATTAATCTTTTAGTTAACAATGCATTTTGGCTTCATAAAAATACAACTTATTCAATCACAAGGTAGTAAATGTTTTATGATTTTGCATCTGTGGAATGAGCTTGTTTCCCTAATTCAAATACAGCCTCATGCTAAGTGTCAAACATTACTCTTAGATAACATGTGATGTCTGTTCTCTAGATACAATGCATTTTTATCAAATTTTGTCCCAATCACACAATTCTATAACAACAACTATGATCTACTATATATTCTAATCAAATATCAATTTGGACTAAAGTGGGATAGATAGAATCAATTATAGTTTTAGTACAATTTTGACCATTAAATAAAACTATAGATTTAGACATGAATGAAAGAATGATAGGTTCATGACATGTTACACAAAACACATAAAATAGAGTCTGAAATGTAAAAGTGATAACTTTAACTAGTTGACAGGTGTCATAAAAGCACACCTGATACAGGTGAGCTTTTTTTTCAACCCATATAAGGGGGCATACCACATGAATACAAGCATTTATGCCACAACTAGTTCAAAGAAACCACTTCTCTGCTTGCTGTGGACCAATTTTTATAATTCAGTCTTCAATTTTTGTACATATGTCTTATATCCATTTCAACCATGAAAAATAGAGATCCTGCATGTGTCTCCTATCTGGCACACAATATGAGTGTGTGTATGTGTGTGTATGTGTGCGCGCGCGCGCGTGTGTGTAAACTTTTGAAGGAAGTACGATCCCCAAAATAATCTCTATTGTATTCGATGAACAAAACCAGGGAAACTACTATTTGAGCATTCTTAGCTCAAAACCACAAGACAGCAATGTTAAGACATAAAGACAAATTCCAAAGACAGTCTATATTTAAAGATGTTAATACCATGATTTTTTTCTCTCCTTTTGTACATTCTTTTGTGAAGAAATTATTAGTTTAAATAAACATTGCACAATAACAATTTTATTGCTTTTTATACAAATATAATTAAATATGATTATTCCTAATGTGAATAAATTATAAAATATTTAATCAGATTAAACAGTGATTTAAAACCATGTTTTCAGCTATTACAGACTTTTTATATTTTGTGTTTAGTATTACAACCTGAACACACCATATACTTCTATTTTTGGCTAAGATTCTGAAATAGCATTACTACAATAATACAAAGTCTCAAAGAAATATTATTTATTAGAATTCCAAAATACAAAATGGAATCAGGTACATGTGCACTTTTTTTATAATAACTTCCACATGAGCTTTCTAGAAGCATATTTTTGAAATAAATAAGCAAACATACTATCTACATTTTTCAAAAAAAATAGGTAACCTAATTGTGGTTGACTCTTGGATGCCATCCAAGCCAACTATCCCAAATATCTTATTTTCTGGGAGCGGTAATAAAAAATGGAAAATGGTAATTCTTCCTGCAACCAAGACAAAAATTGTGTAACCCAATTCTTGTCACTGAAGTCTTAGGGGTATCTACTTAGATTATTATAGAAAAGGCTTCCCTACCTGATTTAAGAAAAAAAAAAAGACTGAAAATGAAGGCAGCATAATGAACCTCTGTCCTTCCTGCATTTGGAAATGACTGAGAAAGTGATGCCTGGAGCCACAACAGCCATTTATGAACATGAAGACAAAACTATGAATAGCAATCTTGCTGAAGAGTTGGAGCAAAAATAAATGATGTCTGTGGTCTTTAATAAATTTCTGAGTTAAAATGAACATTATAAGTTTAAGCCATTTTTAGTTGGGTTATATGATATTTGCAGTGGAAAATATTCTTAATGTTGTACTAACACTTGAGGCAATTGATATTTTTGTAGATTTCTGAAAAAGCAGAACCACCTGTTTTCACCTGGTATCTATTATCCCCTTGTGTTTATAATAGAACCTCCAATTTTAGATGTACACACACACACAACCAAATATGGTATTCCGCAATCTATTTGTAGGTATGTGAATGCAGATCACTATGTCCTATTCCAACAGGTAGGAGTGACCCTGTCTTGTATATCTTCCTAGGTTGAGCTCCAGAGAGCTCCCTCCTGCCCTTTCTCCTTCCCTCCCCTTCCTAATGAAGAACACACATGTGCAGGCAGAGCTTGAGTGGTGTGATGAATCAAGACATAAAACACCTTGCCCAGAGAGTAGAAGAAGGCAATAAAAGCCCATGTGCCCCACACCATGCCACCACCACAGATCTCTTTGGTGTATTATGCTTGAAGTGTTACATGAGGGCAAAATTGTCTAAGTTTGTAAAGTCACTGTCTTTTGGAGTTCTTTGTTTTAGCATCTTAGGCTTTCTCTTAATGAAAAGAATTCTTAAACAGCAAAAATGATTATTTTTTTCCTACTTAGTTTAAACACCATATAAAAAGTTTTGAGCCCAGTGTGATAGCAAACGCCAATAATCCCAGAAGCTTGGGAGACTGAGACAGGAGGATCTCAAGTTCAAAACCAGACTCAGCAAAAGCAAGGCACTAAGCAACTCAATGAAACCCTTCTTTAAATAAAATACAAAATAGGACTGGGGATGTGGCTCAGTGGTTGAGGGCACCTAGTTCAAGTCCTAGTGTCTAAAAAATAAAAAGTTTTCACTTAGTGATAGTAAATTGAATGGAAACAAATTTAGATTGTCATTTTTACAAGATCTTAATAAACATAGGGGAAAACACTTTGGTAAGTCATACCTGATGTCATCTGTTAAAATGAGTAGTGATTATTCATATTTTTTCAGGAAACTTTCCTTTCCTATAGAAATTACAACTAATAAGAATCTTAAAATAGCATACTGAGAAGGAAAACATTTTAAAATCTCATAAATGTTAAATATAACAGTCTATAAAACAATCACAAGTACTACAGTCAACTGAAGCCAGAAGGTCATCTTCAACTTTGTTTTAATAAACCAAGAAAAACGAGAAATAGATTTTATTAGTTGTATGCTTCTCAGACTGGGGTATATTCATTGGGTGACATGCTCTGGGGTCTTTGATGTCACTATAGAAAGCCATGCTTTCTTCTGAACTTAAAAATTAGTACTGGAACATACTATTTTTAAAGTGAGGCCAAGCTGGTTTTATGATGCTTAATCTGGATTTTGATGGATGAGTTCAGTTTGTCTTTTGTAGTAGAATGAAATAGAATGCAAAAGGCTATGAATTTTAAAGAAAAATGTTATTTCAGAGATATTTCACCATGCAACCCTTGAAAAGTATTGCAATCTGATGTTGCATGGAAATTAATCATGTTTTCTATGTTTGAGGTGAAAAGGAAAACTTTAACATCTTTGTAAGCATCCTGTTTTTGAAATATCCCCACCTCTCTCAGGGATTTCATGTTGCCCTTTTTAAGAATACAAAATTATCCCAGTTCTCATTCCCTAACAAAAATGCACAGACTATAAAATATGAATATATTCACAAGGCATTTCAGTGAAAACTACTAATTTAGTACTGTAATACTAGACACAAAGCATATACTACAAACACTAGTGAACTATAAGCACCCAATTTTATAAAGAAAAAAAGAACAAATAAATTTATATTTTTAATTTTTCTAAAAGAATCAAAGAAAGTATATGACATAAAGAAAATAAAAGCTAACCTGTATTGAAATTCTTTGTACTAATGTCACATTTCTATTTTCATTTTGAATTGTACATGGGCAGTAAAAGGAGCATCACAAGATGTTCAGGGCACAGGACCTACAGATGTCCACTGGACCCAGTGAACATCCATCAGTCAAGCAGCCACCATCCGTGGTTTCTAAAGGACAATCTGTCTAATATGCTTAGCCATACCTTCAAATTTTAGTCCCAGGACATTTCAGCCTATGCTCCCAGAATTCCCTATCATTTACTCTTTATTCACACCACTCTTAATTTCATAGTTATGGGACTCTTTATTCCTTCACATTTACATACGCCTGTCAAAGAAGCTTTCTTCCACTTATCAAAACAGCAAACTTTACTTCTTCATCAAACCCCAAACTAAGTGGTATGGATTTCATGAGGTTTTCACTCAATTGCTTCTCACAGCAGATATAATTTTCATGTGCTAATCTAACTTCCCTGTCACCATTCATTTTAATCATTCTTCAACATGTCAATCTTTTCAACTAATCCCAGGGTTCTTCAGGGACAATGTCATGCATTTTGGTTGGAAGGCTACCATAGTATTTCAAAATAAATCAGTCTTTCCCTTATCATTTTTGTATATTTTTTAGTTTTAATGATTACAAATTTTGTAAATGCTAAAAAATAAATGTATGTAGCCAAGAGAGACTTATACTTAAGAATGCTCATTTTTGAAATACTGCACTTTAAAAAAAAATTGGTGCATTATGGTTCTACATAATGATGTGATTTGTGGTTATATATTGGTACATACACACAATATAACAATATAATTTAACCACTACCACTCCCACTTCCTGCTTTCCCTCCATTCCTCCCCAACTCTCATCCTAGTGATCTTTTGATTTTCATGAGATCCCCACATTTGTATTCCTTTTTTTTCTCCCTAGCTTCTACATGAGAGAAAATACTTGACCCTCAATCTTCTGAGTTTGGCTTATTTCACTTAACATAATGGCTTCAAGTTTCATCCATTTTCCTGTAAATGACATAATTTCATTTTTCTTTATGACTGAATAAAACTCCATTGTGTATATTTATGACTTTTTTATTTTTTATCCATTCATCCATTGATAGATACCAGGCTGGTTCCATAGTTTGGCTATGTGAATCGTGCTGCTATAAACATGGGTATTCATGTATCACTATAGTATGATAACTTTACTTCTTTAGGATAAATATTTAGGAATAGTACGGCTCAGTCATATGGTGGTTACATGCCTAATCTTTTGAGGAAGCCCCATACTGACTCCCATAGTGGTTATACTAATTTATAATCCCACCAACAGTGTAAAAGTGTTTTTTTTTTTTCTGAAAATTCTGTCCAGTATTTATTTTTGTTTGGAAATACCATACTTTAACAACCTACCATTTTCTGAAGTATTTTGATATATATTTAGTCATTTGATGCTCAGAATAATACTCTTATTTTCTGAAAGAACAAATATTATTCTCACTCCACAGGCTAGTAAGCCAAGTCTTACAAATATTATGTGATTAGCTCCAAAGCTATTAAATAGATAGTTATAACTTATTAGAAAATGGCAGATCTTACAAATTCCAGATAACATGACTAATCTAGGTTTGGTTGTCCAACAATGAGTGGTAGTTACTGACAATCATAGACATAATGATAGAAATAATGATGACATGTATTATTTACATAAATATATGACAATGTCAAGAATGAGTCTGATATGAATTAATACATAATATTTCAACACACTATCATCACCTTTTCAGAGTCAGAAAGTGTAGACACTGGATAACTTGCACAAAGTCTTAGTAGTAAGAAGTATATCATGATTCAAATTTAGCATGTCTGGCTGCAGGATGACAGAAATGATATAATGGCCATTCTTTACTGCATTTGTACCCAACTTCATAATCTTCAACAGCAAGATTATGGTGTATTGAACTAAATAAATGACATATCCACTGTGTTTATGAACTGAAACAAAGTCCCTTGCTGTTACTGTGTACTTACTGAAGCATTTTCTAGCTTTACCTTGGTTGAATGAATTCAGCCCAGCAGTCAATCAGATCAATAACTTCAGGCTTTGATTTTCCTAAGATGTTAATAATACAGAGCTTAAAAAAGAACTTTCAGAAGCAGGTTCCCCTATCTCTAGGAATCTGTGAATAATAGAATCTAGGAATCCTTGAATAACAGATTCATCCCTGTTTGATCAGTATCTCAGAAAACAGCATATAGTGAAACTCTGCTTTTTCTTATAAATTATATCATGCTTCTTTCTAAAACTTTACAAAAATGGTTTTTATATATAGTATTATTTGTCATCCAAGGAGCCTAAGACCCATGCCAGCTTTCCATATATAACTTTTCTGATGGAGACACTAACCAAACTTCTGATATTCACTGTTTGTTATTATCTTAAGAAATGAGAACAATTCTATTTTCCCATAGAAGATAACTAGCTTAAAATCATACTTCCTTAAATAAAATGTAAATATTTATTCATATAATTTAATGAACCAATTACTAATATTGTCTGAGATTTTGTCAAAGACAAAGTATGTGCACTAATGTTTTTGACTGCTTGGAATGGATTTTTAATGGACCACTAATGAATAGAAGTTTAAAGCTAAGTGCACATTTTACTGCTGAGCTACACACCTACCCAGGAGTCTTTAACAGTCAACTTGGTACTTTTAATCAAATATGCTTTGCATATAGTTAAGATAGATTAAACTGTTTGTCTTTCTTCCAATAAAATTAGGATTATTCTTGGGTTCCTATTGACTCAGAAACATTGAAGAAATTAAAGCAAACCAAAGCATTTTGCCATATTAAGCCTATATACAATCATGAAAGTACACTTCAGCTTAAAGTGTGTCTTTTTAAAAGCTATTCAATATGCATATTAGAATGCAGTATTCTGGAGAAGAAAAACGACAAATTAGAGAAAGTCATCATATCTTAGCTGCTCCTGAAGACTGAATCAAAACAACAGTTCTATGGTGGCATTTTGAGGTAGGAAGACTGTGGGAAAATGCTGGCAGGCATTTTCTCAGAGAAAAGAAAATTAATAAACTGAATAGTGTTGGGCAGCACCTGGTACACATGGCTCAGTAGGAGAGGAACTGCTTTCCTCCAAGAAATGGAGAGAAATTTTCCCACTCAGTTTAAGAAAAACAGGTTCTGCTTTCCAGAAAATTCTCAACCTGAGCAGAAAATAAGCCCAGAGACAGCAAGGCAAGCCTGTGCAAGAGAAAGTTGTGGCACTTTTCAGCCGAGTTAGTGAAATTGGAGAAGTGGTGACAGCTTAAAAAATGATTTATTTGGACTTTCTGAGCAGAAGACTAGAAATACCTGCAGTTATCTGTGGGTTTTGCCACTTTTTCTTATTCTGTTTTGTCTTATTCTTGGTATGCTTTCTTTTTGACCACCCAAGACCCAAGGGAGATGTAGGTTTTACCATTCACTGGGTAGGTGGGTGCCTAAGCTGTGAGTCAATCTGGGTACAGGAGTAAAATTGTAATAGAGACTTAGGGTAAGATCTGGATGCCCATGGGAGTAGTGGCTGCTTGTCTACAACAACTCTGCTGAGCAGAGAAGAGTGAAGGCTACTTTCATTCTAAATAAAGATTGGGATAAGGAGTGTGACTGACAGAGTGTGAACATGGGAGGGATCTGTATCAGATGTAAAATGGTGGCCCCTGATATCTTATTGTGGGGCATGTGCCACCTTCCTCATTCCCAGAAGGGTATGGAGGATGTGCTTAAATGTCCTATACCTCTCTTTGCAGCACAGGGACTGAGCATCCCAGAAAGAGAGTGTGGTGCAAATCAGATCAGCTCAGTACACAGGCTGTGCAGGTAGAGGGCTGACCAGCAGCCCTGCAGGCTTACATTCCTATCCCAGGTCACAATGACAAAGTCATTTTGAGGGTGAATTATGCTCCGAAACAGATAATTTTCCTCTAATAGTTGCTTCCAGGTAAGAAGGAGGTGGATCTCATCATACATACTTCCTTGATGAGTTTGGCCAGTTTCTGTGAGAGCTAAGAAAAAGCAATCAACATATTTGTATCACAACTTCTTCATAGCTGCGAGATTCAAGATTTGAAAAGCTGGAAAAAAATACCTGTATTGTAAAAACAATACACTGTTTTTGGAAGTCACTCTCTCCTCTAAGGTGGCACTGGTGCTTAAATTAAGCACTTTGATTATGCTGATCAGCTGCATTAAAGTTCAGATATAACACCAACCCAAAGCTTATGATAAAGAGATGACTACCACTAAGGAGTCCTCAAATAAAGGAAGAAGAATCTATCACAACAGATATGAAAATATAGGACCTCAGAAAACATGATTAAAGCAGAAAACAATATAGGACCAAAGTTTGTAACCCTGCAATAACTAAATTCATAGATATCCAAGAAGATAACTCCCAAGGAATTAAAAAAGTTGACTGTTAAAATAATTAGTGAATTTTTTTTAAAGGTAAGAAATGAATTAATGAGAAAATACAGGAGGTGAAAAAGGACTTCAATACAGAGACTCTGAAAAAGAACCAAACAGAAATCCTGAAATTTAAAATTTCATTAAATCAAATAAAAAATTAGTAGACAGTCTCTCTAATGAACTAGATCAGGTAAAATACAGAATTTCAGAGTTTGATGACAAAGAAGCTTACCTTGAATATTCAGTCATTATTAAAAAAATATTATCACTATTATCAGAATATTATATTGACACTATTATCAGAATATACAAGAACACTAGACAACATTAAGAGACAAAACATTAAAAATCATTAGTATTAATGAAGTAACAGAGATACGACAGATGGCATATAACCAATTCAGTGAAATAATAGAATTTCTAAACCTTGGAAATAAAATGGATATCCAGATGCATGAGGCATTTTGAAACCCAAGTAGAAAAGACCAAAAAACAAACAAACAAACAAACAAAAGCCTCTCTAAGATATTCTATACATAAAAGGCCAAATATACAGAATGAGAATTTTAAAATTTTAAAAGCCTATCAGGTCACATCTAGAGGCAAACAAATCAGATTAAGATCTGGTTTATCAACAGAAATCAGAAAATTCAGGAGAGTTCAGAACAATGTGCCTGAAGCCCTCAAAGAAAATAATTGCTAACCAAGACTGCTATATCCAGCAAAGACATCCTTCAGAATTGAAGCACAAATAAAATCCTTCCAGGATAAGTACAAACTAAAAGAATTCATAACTACTAACTCAGTATTGCAGAAGATACTTAGAGAATTCAGCACACCAAAGAAAATAAAAACAAACAACAGAGATTGTGAAAAGATAAAGTTCTTTAGAAGAGGAGATTAGCAAGTGAGAATTAGGATCAAATTAAACATTAGAAATAAATCAAAATGACAGGAAATATTAACCAGCATACTATAACAAAACTGATCATAAATGGTTGCCAATCATCAATTAAAACATAGACCTACAGATTAGTGAAAAATGAGATTCAAACCTGTATTGCAAACAAACAATGTATGGGGAACTATGTGTTTGCAAGGGACAAATCTCTCAAGCAAAGAAATCCACACGCTGAAAGTGAAAGGATTGAATAGAAGTCTTCAGGCAAATGAAGTTGAAAGCAAGCAAGAGTAGTTACTCCTATATCAAATAAAGCAGACTTCAAGTCAAAATTAATTAGAGGAAACAAAGAATATTACTGCATATTAGTGAAGGGAACAATACAACACAGTGCTTTAGCAATGGAAAGTATTTATGCCCTGAAGATTGCTGCACCTAATTATGTAAAATTAACACTTACTTGACACAAAATTTTGAATAGATCCCAATAAAATAATGCTACTTTTCAACATATC
>JAJEJO010004590.1:322480-389793 GCA_020662805.1 Glaucomys volans | reverse complement strand
AACATATCTCTCTCACAAATACATATGTGTGATTGTTAATCTGAATTTCTAGCTTTATTGGACTAATAGATACTTAATTCTAAGATACTTTTGGGTATTTTAATGAGGGTATTTCTAGGAATAATGGACATATGAGATACCAAAGTAAATCAGAGACCCATGCTAAGTGTTGATAGCACAGTCCAATAGGTTGGAAGTTTGGGTGGAACAAAAAAATTGGAAGAAGAAGAAAGCAGCAGCAGATGCAAGCTTGAATCTTCTTGAATAGGTTCTTGATTGCTGCTCTGATCACCAAGGACATCAGACTCCAGCTTTTTTTACTCTTCCAAAGCAGACTGACTAGTGACCCTCCAGGGAGTTTCCAGGTCTACAGCCCTGGACTGGGGAGGCAACTTATTCAGAGGCTCCAGCTTCTTGCACTGAGTAGCTACTGGTTCATCCAGCTCACAAGCCTATGAATAGCCTTTGGGGACTATCCAGCTTCTGGTTGTGTAAGTCAATTTAATAAATTCCCTTTTTTATAATCATATATGTCCTGTTGTTTCTGTTCTTCCTTACTAATACAAAAATTGGCACTGAGAAGTGGGGTCATTGCTTTGACTAACCCAACCATGTGTTTCAGAAGCTTTTGGAGCTTTCTTAATATGTGGGAGAAATTTTGAAAAGTTTAGTGATGCAATCTGGAAAAGCTTTAGAATGTGGTAAGTAGAGCATAATTGGCAATTTTGCTGGGAGTTCAGAAGACCATAGTGATGATAGGACTGTGGGCAGTAGACTGGGCTCAGGAGGTGTCAGAGGAAGAGAAAGATGCTATTGAAAGTTGAACCAGAGGCTATTTATGTTCCATTTCGGCTAAGAGGTATCTACATTTTTTCATGCCCTGAGACTTTCTGTAGGGACAAACTTAAAGGTGATGGACTAATTAATTTGGCAGAGGAAATTTCAAGACAGCAGAGCCTTTGGGAGGTGGCATGTGTATTACTGGTGCTTTTAGACAAGTATTTTTTTATGATAATCAGGAGCAGAAAGCAAAGCAGAAATATTTTAAAAATCTGGAGTTCAGCCATAAAACATCAAGTGAAACTGGGTCTAAGGAAGCTATGGTTATTAAATGGATTGCAGTCACACAAGAGACACTAAATAACCAAGAAACATCTGTAAAGATAGCTTGAAAGCATCTCAGAATTTGGCAAAACCACACTCTTCTTAGGTTTAAGGGTATGAAAGTAGAAATTCACTTGAGAAAATACCATTGGAGTACCCTGCTTCCACAGAGGGCGTACTAAGTTATATCACCATGCTCAGCCATCCAGGCACTAGGAGATCATAGTAGCAAGGGTCCAAGGGGACTTGGTACTGCTCACTTTGACAGCAGACATTAGTGTCAACCACATGGTGCTGGTCTTGTACTAATGCAGGATGTGGGAGTTAGGAGATCATGGAGACTTCCACTGGGATTTCAAAGAAAGGCCTAGAATGCCCAACAAAGTGTCCCAGGGTAAGACCCTGTGGGTTGCCCCTGAGCAGGTGATGCATACAGAAGTAAGATGGAAGCCAAAGCTGCAGGGGAGACCCTCAAGACTAAGAAATGTCTATACCATGGAATGTTAGTATCATGAAATGTCTGCCATATTTGTTGCAAACAACAAAGCCATAATGGTGGAGCAGTACAAGCTTTTAGGGAGAACATCACCATGCCCTGTGTGTCAGATGCCAGACAGGGAACTACAGGATTTATTTGCCCAGTTGGATTTTGGTCGTGCTTTGGTCTCATCCCTTCTTTCTATTTCCCCATTTTTCCTTTTAGAATGGACATGTTTGCTCTGTGCCTTTATATATTGAATATATGTAACTTGGTTTGATTTTATAGGGGCTCACAATGAGAGTTTGTTTTGAGTCTCACAGGACATTTTGGACTTAGACTTTTGGGCAAACCTAAAACTGTTAAGATTATGGGGACTCTTTGAAACAAATTAAATGTATTTTGCATGTGAGATGAACATGAGCTTTTGGGAGTCAGGCATAGAATGTTAAGTTTAGATATGAGCTGTCCACCAAAAGCTCATATATGAGATATGCAAGAACATTTAGAGGTAAAATGATTTTTTCATGAGAACTTGAACCTATGCA
The DNA here is from genome assembly GCA_020662805.1 of Glaucomys volans. Classification (NCBI taxonomy): domain Eukaryota; kingdom Metazoa; phylum Chordata; class Mammalia; order Rodentia; family Sciuridae; genus Glaucomys; species Glaucomys volans. Next base: position 387,663 of record JAJEJO010004590.1, on the reverse strand, counting down.
GAGCATTAATTCACTGATAGGGATTGAATGGATGGTTACCGCAGGCAGGTAGACTGTGACTGAAGAAGGGGATCCACTAGGGGCATGCCTTTGGGTTTGTGTTTTGTAGTATTGAGGAAAGGTCTCTCTTTCTGCTTCCTGATTCCATGTCCTGAGCTGCTTTCCTCCTCTGCACCTTTCCACCATGATGCTGTGCCTCACCTTTGGCTTAGAGTAATGGAGTAGGTCATTTATGGATTAAGACCTCTGAAACGATGAGCCCCCAAATAAACTTTTCCTCCTGTAAAATTGTTCTTGTCAGGTACTTTGGTCACAGCAGCAAAACACTGACTGAAACAATATGTCATGCAAAAACAAAATCAGCAAAGACACTTCAGACCTAAAACATGTAGAAAGCTGTAGGATATTTTCCCAAAACAGCTACATACACTTTATTTTAAGCTGCTCATGAAACTTTCTCCATCATAGACTATGTTTTAAGCCACAAAGTAAATCTTAGCAAATGCAAAAAAGTCAACACATTCCTTGCAACTTATCATGTTATAGAGGAATGAAATTAAAAATCAACATGAAGTAAAACTACAGAAATCACACAAATACATGAAGAATGAATAATACATTTGAATAATGATAGGAAATAGAAGAAATCAGGAGAGAAATTAAAATTATCTTAAAATCAAATAGAAACAAGAATACAACACTCCAGAATATCCAAAATACTCTGAAGGCAATTTTTTTTTTTTATGGAAAAACCCCATGAGTTTATTATGTCATTTAGACAGATCACAATAGTTCAACATTTTGGTGATCCAACTATAGATGGAGAGAAGGAACAAATCAACCAAATAACAATCAATAATATCCACCATTTCAGAACCATTCTTTGCTAAACTGAGGAGCTCAAACTATCTCCTGCGCCTAATAGGAAGCAAATAATCAATTCCTACTTTCTTTCTCAACCCCTCAGTTTCTCATCCCAAACCCATACATGAGCTATTTCCCAGTTGAAAACCAAAAGCTGCCGTGCATAGCCATGTAAATAGATGGTGTGGGAGTAAAATAATGTCTCATCAAAGATATCAAATCCCCAGAACCTGTAAATTTATTATTGCATGTGGAAAAGGGGATTTTACTGATGTGAATATGTTAAGGAACATTAAATGGAAAGATGCTTCTGTATTACCCAGGTAAGCTCAGTGTAGTCACAAGGATCCTTAGAGAAAAGAGAGAGAGCCTTCAGAGTGGAAGAAAATCTTTGCCACACACACTTCAGATAGAGCACTAATCTCCAGAATCTACAAAGTACTCAAAAATCTTTACATCAAGAACACTAATAGCCCAATCAATAAATGGGCCAAGGAAATGAACAGACACTTTATAGAAAAAGATCTATGAGCTATCAACAGATTTATGAAAAAATGTTTAACACCCCTCATTATAAGAGAAATGCAAATCAAAACCACCTTAAGATTTCATCTTACTCCAATTAGAATGTCTTTTATTAAGAATACAGGCAACAACAGGTGTTGGCGAGGATGTGGGGAAAAGGGTACACTCATACTTTGCTGGTGAAATTGCAAGTTGGTGCAGCCACTCTGGAAAGCAGTGTGGAGATTCCTTAGAAAACTTGGAATGGATCCACCATTTGACCCAGCTATCCCACTTCTTGGACTATACCCAAAGGACTTAAAATCAGACTACAGTGATACTGTCACATCAATGTTCATAGCTGCTCAATTCACAATAGCTAGATTGTGGAACCAACCTAGATGTCCTTCAATAGATGAATGGATAAAGAAACTGTGGTATATATACACAATGGAATATTACTCAGTCATAAAGAAGAATAAAATTATGGCATTTGTAGGTAAATGGATGATGTTGGAGACTATTATGCTAAGTGAGATTAGCCAATCCCAAAATTCAAAAGGCCAAATGGTCTCTCTGATAAGTGAATGATGATGCATAATGTGGGGTGGAATGAGGGCAAGAATGGAGAAAGGATAGAGAGCATAGAGGGAAGGGAGGGGTGGGGTTGAGGTGGGGGGTAAGAATAATAACAGAATGTGTGACAGACATCATTGCCCTGTGTACATGTATGAATGCACAGATGGGGTGACTCTACTTTGTGTCCAACCAGAAAAACAAATTGCTGTACTCCATTTGTGTTCAATGAATCAAAAATTAAATAAAAAGTAAATTAAAAAAAACTCAAAAAAAAAGAAGTAAAGAAAATTGGGCAGTAGAACCATGTTCCTTTCAGAAGATCTAAGGAAGAATTTTTTCTTGCCTTTTCTAGCTTGTCTCATTCTTTGGTTTGTGTTCCAGGAGATGAATCTTTCATGTTGCCTTTTCTGACTCTGACTCTGAAGGCAATTTTAAGGGTACAGTTAGCATACTGTGGGGTGGAAGGGTGGCAAGAATGGAGGAAGGATAGATTGCATAGAGGGAAGGGAGGGGTGGGGTCGGGTGGGGGGCTAAGAATAATAACAGAATGAGACAGACATCATTGCCCTGTGTACATGTATGATTGCATGGATGGTGTGACTCTACTTCATGTACAACCAGAGAAATAACAGCTATACTCCATTTCTGTACAATGAATCAAAATATATAAATTAAAAAAAAAGAGTACAGTTAGCTATGAATGCCTAAAAATCAGAATGAACCATGTATGGTGGTACAAGCCTATAATGCTAGAAGCTTGGGAGGCTGAGGCAGGAGGATCATGAGTTTCAAGACAGCCTTAGCAATTTAGCAAGGCTATAAGCAACTTAGAAAACCCTGTCTCGAAATGAAAAAAAAAAAAAGAAAACATGGCTGAGGATGTGACTCAGGGGTCAAGTGCCTCTGGGTTCAACAACGACAACAACAAATCAGAAAACAAATTAAAAACACCTAATGATGCATCTAAATGCTTTACGTGGTAGGGTGACAATATAAAAACCAGTAGAAGGAAGAAAATAATTAAGATCATAGTCAATGGAAATAAAATGTATTATTAAAAAACAATTCAAAGGATCAATGTGACAACAATATTGGTTCTTTGAAAAGATAAACAGGATTGATAAGTCTTTAGCTGAAGTAACCAAAAGAAAAACAGGTAAGATCTAAATCAGTAAGCTTAGAAATGAAAAAGTAGATACCACCCCCAGATATCACTGAAATTGAAAAGATCCTCAGGTATTATTTTGAAAATGTACATTTCAATAAATTGGAAAATCGAGAAAAATGTTAGGTACATATGACCTACCAAACCTAAACCAAAGGAACACAGATATTCTAACTAGACTAATAAGTAATGAGATTGAAACAATAATCATATGCCTTCCAACAAAGTAAAGACCAGGACCAGATGGATTCTCAGCTGAATCCTACCATACCTTTAAATAAAAATTAATACCAATGCTCTTCAAATTATTTCACAAAATGTAAAGGGATGGAACACTTTAAAACTGATTCCATGAAACCACTATCACTCTGATACCAACACCAGATAAGGACACATCAAGGAAAGAAAAATATAGACCGATGTCCTTGATGTAGGTTAATCCAAAAATCCTTAATAAAATGCTGGCAACTCATATTTAACAACACATTAAGAAGATTGTACCTCACAATCAAGTTGGTTTCATTCCAAGGATGCAAGAATGGTTCGGCATATACAAATTGATAAATGCAATTTGGCACAAACGTAGAATTAATGACAAAATCACAGTCATTTCTATAGATGCAGATAAAATTTGGACAAAATTTGGAACCCATTCATGATAAAACACTGAAGAAACCAGGGATAGAAGGATCTTACTTCAACATCAGAAATGCTGTGTAGGTCAAACCCCAAGTTAACATCATGGCAGATGGGAAAAAGTGGAATCACTTATTGTAAAATCAGGACTAAGACGATGATGCCTATTCTCACAACTCTTATTCAATATAGTACTTAAAAATTAGCCTGAGCAATTAGGTAAGATAAAGAAATAAACTGTATACAAATAGAAAAGGAAGAAGTCAAATTATCACTGTTTGCAGATGGGATGATACTATAATTTGAAGATCCAAAATACTTCACCAGAAAACTTTCAGAGCTCATAAATAAATTTAGCAAAGTATCAGGATACAACATCAACAAACCAAACTACCTCTCTTTTCTATATATCAATAATGAACCCAATGAAAAAGAAACTAGGGTAAAAAGAATTCCATTCACAACAGACTAAAAACAATGGCCAAGAATAAATGTAACTAAGGAGGTGAAGGACTTTCACATTGAAAATTATGGAATACCAATAAAAGAAATTAAAGAAAATATTAGAAGATGGGAAGAAGTTTCATGTTCATAGATTGGCATAAATAACATTGATAAAAGAACCATATTACCAAAAGTGATCTACAGATTCATTGCAATCCCTATCAAAATACCAATGAGACTCTTCACAGAACTAGAAAAAAAAACATTTCTAATATTCATATGAAAGAATAAGTAACCCAGAAAAAACCAAAACAATTCCAAGAAAAAAAGAGGAATGCTGGACACATTACAATGACCAATTTCAAATTATACTATTATGTGGTAACAAAAATAGCATTGTACTGGCATCAAAATAGGAATGTACACAAATGGAATAGATTAGTAATCACAACCACAAACACACAGATACATGCATCTCAATCTTGACAAAGGTGCCAAAAACATGCTGGAGAAAAGAACCTTTTAAACAAAGGGTGCTGGGAAAATTAGATATTCATAAGTAGAAAATAAAACGAGATCCTTTGTTCTCACCCTGCACATAAAATAAGTGTAAATGGATCAAAGACCTAAAAATTACCCAAGAAAATTTGCAACTGATAAAAGAGAACAGGAAAATCCATCAACAGACTGGCACAAGCATCAACCTCTTTAATAAAACTCCGAAGGCTCAAGAAATAAAACTAAGATCCCATCAATAAGTGGGATGGGATCAAATTAAAATCTGCTCAGAAAATGAAACAAGAGCTTGAGAGAGAGCCTACAGAAAGGGAGAGAATCTTTTCCATCTACATTCCTTTTTTGTTGTTGTTTTGTCTTTTAGTTGTAGGTAGACACAATACCTTTAGTTTTTTTGTGTGTGTGGTGTTGAGGATCAAACCCAGGGTCTCACGCATACTGGGCGAGCTCTCTACCACTAAGCCACAACCCCAGCCCTTCCTTCATCTACATTTCTGACATAGGATTCATATCCAGAATAGACAAATATCTCCCAAAAATTTAACACCAAAAAAAAATCCTATCATAAAATGGGTAAATGACCTAGACAGATATTTCTCAAAAAGGAAAAATACAAATGGTCAACAAATATGTAAAAAAAAGTTCAAGTTCTTTATTAATAAGGAAAATGCAAATCAAAACTACACTGAGATCTCATTTCACTCCAATTAAAATGTCAATCAACAAAAACAGAGATAATAGTAAATGGTACTTAGGATATAGGGTAAAAGCAACACTTACATATTCTTGCTGGGATTTTACATTTTAAATGACTACGAAAGTCAGTATGGTGTTTCCTCAAAACACCAAAAATGGAACCACCTTAAGAAAAGCTATACCACTATTCAGTACTTATCCAAAAGAATTAACATCAGCATATTTTAATAAAGTGATACATGCATACCCATTTCATAGCAGCATAATTCATAATAGTCAAGTTATGGAACTAGCTGAGGAGTCCATCAACAGACAAAGGGATAATGCAAATGTGGTGTATATATACACAATGGAGATATACTCAGCTGTAAAGAAGAACGAAGTTGTGACATTTGCAGGAAAGTGATTGGAACTGGAGAACAGCATTCTAAATGAAATAAGCCGGACTCAGAAGGTCAAGGGTTATATGTTTTCTCTCATGTGTGGTAACTAGAGAGAAGAGGTTGAGTAAAAAGATCTTTTGAAAATAAAAGGGAGACCTAGAGAGTAGATGATGGGGATTAGGGGTAGGTAGGAGGTGAGGGGAAGCAATGTACCAAGAAATAAATTAGACCAAATTATGCTATGTTCAAAAATATTCAAAATTCTGAAGCAATTTTCTGTTCTAGGCTATATTGAGGTAACTACATAAAACATAAATTTAAAGATTTAGTTGCATTATCATTGACCAAATTGTCAACCTGCTCTGCAATATACAGTGTAAACACACCGACTCCAGCTCCTATCATTAGAAAATCTCTGACCTCTAATCCAATCTCTGACTACTTCCTTTTCATATGCTTATCTTGGCTCTGGGAAAAATAATGATAATAACACATTGCAGGAGTGTTAAAGCAGATGAAGCATTACAAAGTAAGGTTCAATATATGCTTTTCTGCTTCTATGGCAGCATAGTTCATAAACTTGCTATTTTGTCTATTTAATTTTTTTAAAAAAATATGATTTTACACATTATTTTCAAAGATTTGGATTTTAGAAAATTTGGATGATTTTTAACTTCAATTGTTCTTTCTTCTATTCTCTTTGCATCAATAAAAGCAAAAATTTTATCTTTATCTGTAAACCATGATGGTAAATCAGAGAATCAAACACAAAGGTCACAGTTCTTTATGACCAGGTAATAGTATATTACAGAAATCTCAATCAATTTAAAAATCCACTAAGAGTCATTTCAAAATCAATAAAAACAGTTGTTTTTCAAATTGCATACATAATGTCAGTAGTGATCTAGTATTCTAAGGTATCTGATAGAAACTTTAACAAAGTTGAAATATTTTAGAAAATTATAGTAATCTTTGAATTTTTTCATGAACCATGACAAAATATAAAACAAACAAAATGATAGTCAAAATGAGTTCCAGAACTACCTTTGAAGGTTTGATTTGGTTACTACCAAGCTGCCTATAATAACAATTCTGGAGCACAATCCACATGGCAGCCTTTTCAAGATGTCCATCTACAGTAGCTTTCACTTAACAGTGTATACTTGCATTGTTCAGGCTTTGCATATATGACTTGGTATGAGTCTGTGCTCACTGATGTCAAAGCAAAGGGCACAGTTGCTCAGTGGGTCTCAGTTCTTTGCTGGGGAAACATCTCTGGTCCCCACAGGTATGTAAAATAGACTGGGACATTTGTAGGTGAGAACGGTTTATTTTTATTTCTGCATAAAAGTCATTGTTCACATGTATGACATCATCCCATGATCATGCAAATGCAGACATAACTCTATTGAGAGTAAAATCTACATGTATCTTAGGATACACATAGATTCTGTCCATATGAGTTCACAATGCCATATAGAAACAGCACAATTTATTCAAAAGCTGAAATTGCTCTAAATTCTTTTCTGGTATTTATGATGATGTTGTTTATTATTTTCTCCTAATGCATAATGGTAAGAGCAATATTAGTTTTAAATTATATTATAAAAATAACATTTCCCAAAACTTAGAAAAATTATATATTTAGCAAGAAAAAGTTTATTTTATTGTGGTTTTCCATTTTGTCCTTTTACTGTATCCAGCTGCTATTTAATGTTAAAAAAGAAAACGGAGCTATAGTTTGAACATGAATACTTTTGCCAGAAGTATTCATTTAAACATAGGAAGGAAACAGTAATCTCTTTTCTCCTGTGATTTAATAATATCAGATTCTTAAAAAATAAAAAATGACAGTTTTAATTTTTGAGATTTTAGACATTTTATAAAAAAGCACTAAATATTAAATATTATATGAAAATACTAATAAGCAGTCATCATAAAATACAGCAAATTTCAAGGTAGCATGCTGTTATATAGATTTGTTCATCTATTACATTATAACAAAATTGCATGATACAAATATTTTGATTTTTTTATCATGATGAATATTGAAACATTTTTTGCAACATTATAAAATGCTGTGGTTATATTCAAGCAATTGGAATACGATTTGATTTCAAATTATGTTCTCAAAGGCCTCATTTCTATTTTTGATTTTATGCATATAGATGCAACTTCTATTAAACTAGTCAAAGATTTCTTCCAAAGTATAACTTTAAAAAATATTTTAAGAAAATGGCAAAGCATAACAAAATGAAATCATGACATAATATTTAATTTTTCCTTTCAGTATATTTATTGTCCTTCCTATTTTTATATATTTCAAAGGATGAGATATCTATCAACAGTCATTGCCAGTATCTTTCTCAAATACTTTAAAATCATAGATTAAAAATCCAACTTCTTTTCATTAGTATTTCCATTAGTATTAGTGGACTCTTCAAGTTGAATGCATAACACTAAAGAGTGCAAGTAAAAAAGAAAAATGTGCTGCTTTTGGAAGAAGTTTTTATCATGTTTTGTTTCAGAGTAATAAAATATCTTTGATTTTCTTAATTCAGATTATAAGATTTCAAGCTACAGAATACATGTCAGATTCTTTGTGTACTTTCAATAGATGTTTTCCAAATAAATGTTCTTCCCTTCTTATTTGTAGTATAAAATCAGGTTGAAAAGTCGATTTTCAAAAGATGCTCTTCCACCAAAAGGAAAGAAAGTCTATAAATTTCACTTTTCTCAAAGGTTACATGCAGAGAATAACTCAATCCTTTAAGTCTTAGCAGTGGTGCATCAATGTTTCTTCTTACGGAGAACTCTCATTTTTAGAAAATTTGAGTTTAGACAAAAAGAGGCAGTGAAAATAATTTCTGAAGCTTCGAAAGCTTGCCTTGGGGTGGCTAATTTCTGTGATGACTTGTGGCAGAAATCCAGCAGCCTACTGTTGACATTTTCATAGTAATTATAGCTCAGGAGCTGGCTGCTTGGAAGAGCAAAAAATGTGTCACATGTGACATGGCAGACCTTTGCTAATATTCTTTTTTCTTTTTTCCTTTACTATAGCTCAGATTTGGTGGCAAAAAGTAACAAGGTTGTAAGGTAAATGAGAGTTTAAATGTAAAAATCAAATAGTTAAGAAAGATGGTTTGGAAATCAGAGATGACCAGGTGTTCCATAAATGACATGCTCAATAAAAGCCCTAAGAAGAAATATGACAAGATGTGTTGTTCACGAAAAGTATTGACCAGGGTTCTGGTATCTACCTTGATTCCTATACTTGATGAGAAGAGAACAGGTTATATCCTAATTCACCCATCTACACATAAATTTGTTTTAAGGCATTCTTTTACACTCTCAGAGTGTAAGGCACAGACCTCTTGGAAGCATGCCTCTTTCCACAGCTAACTCTACCTCTCAAGAAGTGCTTTAAGGGTTCACAGAAAAGAAAGGTTGCATTTGACTGTGGAAATCATGCAAGGGGTCATGGAAGAAGAATATAAAACAGGCTATGAAAAATGAGAAATAGTAGGAAATTGATAAATAAGGGCAAAGCTCTTCTATTCCAGATGAATGGCTCATTTTTGAAAGAGTCATAAAAACAAAGCAGAAAATATAGCACAAAGATAGATAACTCAATTTGAGGGCTCTGAAGAACACCTGCACAAAAAAAGAAAAAAAAAAAAAAGAAAAGAAAGATCGACAATAAGATATGGTTTGGAGGGAGATAGGGAAGGGCTTTTGGATTTGAGGATAGAAAATTTGGATTTTATTTGGTGCTGGCAGTTGTATAGAAAGTGACTGTTGAGACCTGTCTGTCACTAGGAAGATCCTGGCTACATACCAAAGAACTCCCACTGCGGTATTACCTTGATGAATTCACCACTCTACAGGATCTGGCCTTCAGCCCTGAAGTCTTAGAAACCTGGTTCTGCCAGCAGAAACACATGTCAAGATGGTTGGTGCATACCCTCCCTGAACTCAGCTGGGTGGGCATGGAGACAGAGAAAGGGAATTATTTCATTCTTTACATGTTATGGGGGTGTAGACCAACACTGGATAAACCCTGGAGGTGACCATTCTTACTCCTGAGCACTGCCAAAGCTTGCCTATGTGAGTGTTGCTTCTCTTTCCCATTTTGGTCTCCTTCTGATAAATTGTATTCCTCCAAGGATGTGTTGAAATGCTCAAAAAGCTTACATTAATGTGAACAGATTCAGGATCACATGAGCTCCCTCTAACCTGACTCTACACATATAATGACTGGTCCATTATCTAGACAATGCAGTTTATCCCATCAAAGTCAATTCTATCACAAGTTTTCAGAAAGCAACTTACTGTTGCAGTGATGTGAAGTTCTATTCTATAATGAATTAAAGAATAAATGAATCTTTTTGAACAAAGGAACAAGACGAGAACTATAATTTGGGAGAAATTAATGGATCAATAAAGCCTTCTTGATGCTCTTCAGGAGGAAAAACCTGAAAACATGAAGATCATCTATAAAACCAGTGTAAGTAAGAAATAATGAGGATCTGACTCTAGGAAGAGTGAAGAGTCTTTGTCTTGAAAATTATCGCAAAGCGGCTGGGGTTGTGGCTCAGTGGTATTGCCCTTGCCTAGTGCATGTGAGGTCCTGGGCTCCATCCTCAACCACATAAAAATAAATAAATAAAGTAAAAGCATAGTATCTACCTACAATTTTTTTTTAAAAAAAATCCTTTAAAAAAGAAAGAAAATTACTGCAGAAAAGACTGGACAAGATTTACAAGTGATTAGATTGGGAAAGGCCGCAAGGAAGACAAGAGTCCAAGATACCTTCAATTAAAAAGTCCCTGTAATGGGAAGAACATTCAAGACATCTTTGCATAGCTTTAAGTTAAAGGTTCTGTTTGTACAAGTGATGGCACTGCACAATTCACCTATACCCATATTTTCACTTAGAATATTTTATGTCATTCTGAATGCTTTATGTAAATTTCTTTATATCTGAAATTTTCTGGAAAGAGTGATTATAACTGTTCTCAAATTCTGAATATTTGTATCCTAACATGCTGAGGGATTTGGAGCCCAGAGAATTTGTTTTAAAAATGAATTGTAGAATGTAGAAATACTTTATTAATTATATTACAGAGAACAACACTAAAAATTGAATGACAGCATTACAGAGAAATCTCAAAATAAATATAAACAAGATTACAGCATAGGAATAGGTTTCAATGCCAATCTAAATCCACATATAAAGATTGCCTTATTAATGATTTTGCTAATTTTTTTCAATTTCTTATACCATATGAAAGGAAATTGCATTGATATTTTATTTTCATTTCATTAATAAAATTGAATTCCAAAAATGAACAAAAGTTCATTAAAAATCATTTGAACTTTGCCAGCCAATTTTATTTGTAAAATTGGTTCAGGTAAAATATACTCTATACCAAGAACTGGGAAACTTCCTGTAAAAGACTAAACAGTAAATACTTTAGGCTCTGGGCCCAAATGGTCTGTCGCAATGATTCAGTTCTGTCATTCTGACTTGAAAGCAGCCATGGACAACACATAAATGGATAGGCATGGCGGTATTCTAATAAAACCTTAATACTCATGGCTACTCACATTTGAATTTAATATAGTTTTTACATGTCAAAAGTGTTATTTTTCTTTTCATTTTTTCTAACCATTTAAAATGTAAAAACCAAATAAAATAAAATGTAAAAACCGAAATGTGTATATGTGCATAAATATATATATAATATGAAAAATTACAAAAACTTGGAAAATATGCTGCTTCCAATTTACATAACATATGTTCTGCTATATGTCCTTTACATAGTAAATATTGGTTTCTATGTGATTTAGTCAATATTTATTTATGAATAAACTTGCGGAGGCAGGATTTCATTAATGTACACTGTCTACGTGCATTAAAATTCACACTGAGCCCTATTTAGTATGTACAATTTATACATATTAATAAAATATTTTAAAAGAACAAAAAAGACTTGGTAATGAATATATAATTTATATCCAATTTAAAAATCAATCAGATCTTTCTTTTCACTGGATAGCAACATGTATTAACAATATTGCTAGGTTCCTATAAAAACAGAATCATGGGATTTTATTAGTTTCATTCAAATAAAAAAAAGTTGAACCCACAAACCAAAACATTGAAGGATTTTTATTCAACAAATACAAATCAGAAACATCACAGTCTAATCCAACAATAAAATGGTGAAAAATAATGTATCTTATGCAAGGTAAATAATTAGGACCAAACATATTTTTAAACTGCACCTCCTACAGAATCATGAAGCTACTTATCACTTACAAAAATTATTCACAAAGAACTTATTTTTGTAGTTCATTATTACAGGTTCTGAAGGAAGGAAACTTTAAAATATTCAGGGGCAAACAGACAGACCCATCAGAAGGTGGAACTATTAGCTCAACAATGACCTTGTCGTTAAGAGTGAATTAAGTACCTGAACTCCTGTAGATATCACCCCCTTTAGATGATGCTTTGACATTTTCCTCTACTTCTTACCATGGTACCATCAGTACCAATCACAATTGCTTTTGTAATTTTTGGGACTGATGCCAGCCTTCCTCTACTCCTCTCCAGAATCCACAGAGCAGAGCTAACAACACATTTAAATAAAAGGGCACTCATTGCAAGGGAGATACACACACACACACACACACACACACACACACAAGAATTTTGGCAGGAAAAACCAGGGGGCATTCAGCTACTCAGTGCAAACAAAGCAGTTCTGAAACTAGATTTCCTAATCTCATTCCAGGACCTATAAACTGCTGTGGTTCTCAGTCATACGGGATGTGATGCATAGTGTATGTTCAAAAGAACTCTCTTCTCAAATATATTCTCTTCCTCAAAGATGATGCAGGACCTCTGTCTTTACTGCTGATTTATTATCTGAATTCAACATGTCATCCCACATTGGAGACCTTACATATTTTTAAAACTTTTACTTAGAAAAATGTGGACTTGGAGAGAAAACCATCAATTCTAAAACAAATGGTTGAAATGACAATAACATTAGCAAGCAAAATTAGCATATTTAATGAATATGAAATTCTGGGGATTATGTTGCTAAATGTGTTGGTATTTGTAAAAATCTTACTTTGCCTAAAGCTACTTTCAGATTCCCCAGCTTCTAAACTTCCTAAAGTATTGAATGTGCCTTTAATTCACAGTTTCAGTAAGCACGATAATTTTTTTAAAACTATGAACTGTATAACATCTCAACTGCAAGAAATTACATTTTATGTCACAGAAAAAGGTTCTCAGGTAATACTAGGTTAATGCTGTTGATACAATGTTCCAGAAAATTTTGCCCCAGGGACTGTTCATTTTAGATGAAGCTGAGTGCCTCAGGGACATTGGAGAAGATTATCAGATGTTGCCAAGGGCACCTTAGACAGCCTTACTGAGAGACTGGGAGGCTGCCTATAATTTCAGACCACACTGTATGCCATGAAAGGCCTATAAATATTCCCCTGATCTTCTAAAACTGGTTCTTCAGCAGATGTTAATACCAAGAGCCAAAGCAATTAGCAAGCTCGTATTTCAAAGTATCCAGCATATAGTACCCTGTGTAAATATTTTGAAAGTCACAAAGTAGCCTGGCAAAAGAAAAGTAAAAGTGAGCTATGATTAAGAGACTATCAAATTACTAGTTTTAGGAGCTGTATCTAGTAAGCATTTTGCCTTGTTCAGGAAGACAATGCCAAGTCATGTTTTATATATCTCAAGACAATTCTATTAAGTTGGTGAACTTTTGGTCCCTGCTAAATAAGCTCTTCCTTATTCTGAGAATTAAAACCATATGCTAATATTTGGAACACTCGATATAATAGTTTCAAATCAACTATAAAATAGTGTAATTTTTATCAAAATATCCCACTTAATCAATGCTTTCATAAAAATACTATATTCAAAATTTATCATTAAGTTGTTTCATTTAATAAGAATAAAATAAAGAATTCATTGAATGTATTTATCATTTATTTAATTTACTCATTTAATTTATTCTGTATTTTCTTCAGAGTGACAGCTAGTTAATTTTTTTCTTTTACTACAAGACTCTAAAATGGAGAATCTAAAACCAAGTATAATCAATGATTAAGCTATCTAATATCTAAAATGATATTGTAGATAAAGAGATCTTGAAAATATAGGTAAAAACAACAAAATTATTTTAAAAACTTGGTATATTCCAAATGAGTATGTGATGTTATTTCAATTTTTTAAAAAGTCAATACTATTACATCACTCCTTGATATTCAACATGGAAAACACAAATTTAAGTACTCTACTATGGATGGAAATTGGCAGACTTTCTCAGAACCCATTGAACACTGATTAAACATAGACTATATGTTCATTATTGATTATATATGATAATAATTTAAAAATTCTTATATTTAATTGAATCAAAAAGCCCTTTTTCTTTCTCTTTTTTTATACCCATCTTGAAAATAAGAGCAAAGAAAATAAATCTCTAGCAAAAATAAATGAAATTAAAGAAAGGAGGGAAGGAAGGAAGAGCGATCACAAGTGTAATAATTGGAAGTAGGAGCAACTAGACCTAACAGTTTTCAAAATTGTTATAAGCCAAGTGACAGTTACTGTGAGAACATATTCAGATTTCTTTTACAGCCATTCTCACCAACAGAGAATATTCAGAAGTGCACAGTAATGAAAAAAACAAACAATCACTAACAAAAATGCCAGTAATATGCAGTTGACAAACATGGTATTCCTATAGGAAGAAGTATCCTCTGAATAGTGTGCGATTTTCAATTACTGGTCTTTCTAAAACTAATAAAGAATGGGCAGCTAGAAATCTCTCAGAGCTTCAAGATAACTGATCAAATCACAGTAGCATCATTGTGATGGTAAGACAATACATTCTATTGAAAATCTCAAATCTTTATGAACTTCTTGATCTAGCAGGTGAGAAGATAGAGTCAATGTGACCATTGATGAGGTCCAAACACAACATTTAAAAAGATGGAAATTGAATTAGTCTGTAATGATTCATTTTAAGTGACTATTAAGTGTTAATAAGCAACAAAATGAAAAAATAAATATGATTTTTACAGAGTGACTTCAAATACTAATCTTAAACAGATTGCTTAACTTGTTGAAATGATATTTCTACATTTGTAAACATGGATTAATTGGCTCTACTTTTTAAGTTGATAAGAAATTTTGCTGAAAACAATAAACTAATTAAAAAATTGTCAAAGAACTTGAAGGAAAATTTCTACAGAGATAGTGTTACAGATGGCTAACAAGTATAGGAAAGAATGCCCAATATTACTAGTCATTAGGGAAATACAAATCAAAACCACAATGAGGTATCACTTCCTATCCATTAGGATGGCTGTTATCACTAAAACAGAAAATAAGTGTTGGCAAGGATATGGAGAATTGGGAAATTTGTGCCCTGCTGGTGGGAATATGAAAGGGTGCAGCCAAAAGAGTTAAAATAGAATTACCATATAATCCAGATATTCCACTTCTGGATATATATCCAAAAGAATTGAAAGTAGGATCTTTGACATATTTGCAGACTCACATTCAAGCAGCATTAGTCACAGGAGTCAAGAGGTAGAAGTACTCTAAGTATGGATGGACAAATGGACAAAATGCAGTTGTATACATATAATAGAATATTATTCAATCTTACAAAAAGAGGGAAATCCTGTCTCAGGCCACAATGTGAATGATCCTTGAAGACACTATGTTAAGTGAAATAAACCAATCACAAAAAGACAAGTACTGACTGATTTCTTTTATATGAAACATATAAACTAGGCAAATTCAGAAAAACAGAAAGAGGAAAGGTGGTTTCCAGAACTAGAGATGGAAAAAAATGGGGAGCAGTTTTATGGGTGTAGAGTTTCAGTTTTGCAAGATGAAAATGTTTTAGAGGTTAGTTCCACAACAGTGAGAATACACTTAACAATACTGACCTGTACCTTAAAACGGTTAATATAATAAATTTGTTTCTTTACTACAATTAACAATAAAATGTACTGTATATCTAAAAGAGTATCCTAAATAGGATAAAATACCTGAAGTGTCTAACATACAATAGACACTCAAAATGTATTTATAAGCCAATAATCATCATCCTTCCTATGTTTAAAGACAATTTGAAGCCTAAATGCCTAGGCAAACCATTCCCAGACTTACAGTAGTTTAACTTCACCATTCTCAACGTTATGATGGAGTGAAACAACACACACTCAAGGTAAACTCTACTTAGATTTTATATCATTTCTTGGACTAACAATAGGCTGTTTAGTGCTTTTGCTCCACACTGGGCAGGGACAGAGAGCCATGGCTCCTAGTCAGCAATGCAATCACAATGGAAAACAACCCAAACTATGCTGTATTGCTAAGTTAGGATGTTTGCTAGTGTAAGTGCATTACCTGCATTTTCACTGGTCCTTTTTAGTTATGCATAACATTAGGTTTCATTTTGAAATAATTATAAAATCATGGAATATAATTTGTTCTAATTCAGTCCCAGTTCTTCCCCTTTCCTTTCCCTCTTCTCCCCTCTCTACTAAACTTCCATGCAGTTTTGACTTAGGTATTTTCAACTCCTGATGGGTTTATCAGGCTGTAACTACCCAGAAGTACCTGTTTTAGAGAGAGCCCTGACTAATACCAGTTGTGCAACATCAATCCTCAGATTCTTCACCTACACAATGGAAAATAACTGCATTCTTTGTAGGAATGTTATTCATTAATGATGTATTTTTATAAAGTCAATGCTGATGGCATATAATATACTCTACAGATGTATTTGCTATTTTTATTGTATTATTATTAATTTCTGGTCAATGAGACTCATTACTTTATACTTTTATATAAAGTATACTTTATACTTTTAGCACTTAACCAATTTGATACCTTCAATAAGCACATCTTTACAATCATCCTCTCTTGCAATATGAGTGAAGTGTTTGTACCATATGCTTTTAGAAAGTACAGAAAAGGGATGCATTTAAATTACTTGAAAAGCCATTTGAATATACTGTCATTAACTGAATTGAAGAGATCTAATTTTTTCCAATTAGTGTCAAATGAAGTTGTATTTACTTTGTGAATTCTGAGCCTACTTTCCATACTTTTCCTACTTCCATCATTTTATTCATAATGTTAAATATTTGTATTTGCTGCAGATATGTTTATTTATAATTTGATATACATTTTTATTACACAATTGAAGGTATTTCATACTAACATAATTATCACATCTGGTTGGAGTTTTCAGAAAATAAAATATGACAATTGGGAGATATCCATCATGAATAATAATCTAGAAATTTAAAATAAAGTTAACTTTTCCTAGATATTCAGAAAACAGGTAAAATGTGGTATTATATTAATGAAACACTACTAGAACTATCTTAAAGCAGGCACATCAGCATATTGTTAATTCCTAATTCATATAAAGAGCTTAAAGAATGGTATAGAAAAAGAAGCAATTCACAGATATGTCAGGTATTTGATTGTATATACAATTATACCTATATGTTAATATTCCTTTATACCTGGCACATGCCTGTAACCCCAACAACTTGGGAGGCTAAGGCAAGAGGATCACAAGTTCAAAGCCAGCCACAGCAACTTAGTGATACCCTGTCTCAAACTAAAAAGGGAAGGCTGGGAGTGGTGCATGCCTATAATCCCAGCATCTCTGGAGGCTGAGGCGGGAAGATTTTGAGTTGGTGCCCCGCAAAAAATAAATAAACAAAAAATTAGAAATTTAAGAAGGACAGGAATGTGGCTCAGCAGTCAAGTGCTTCTGGGTTCAATCTCTAGTACCAGGAAAAAAAATATAAGCACATAAAGTTCTTTTTCTAAGTTATGTTAGTAGTAAACAAAACTACAAAATACTAAAACCTAACAAAATACTTACTAATTGATGCAATAGCTGATTACTTTTTTCCATATTGAAATAATTAAAAATAATAACATTTTTCTTATGAAAACATAACATTGAATTTTATTTAATTATCCCTATTTTACAATAAGAGGAATAATATTCAAAACACACAAAATGTATAAAAAGATAGGAGTCTATCTCCTACAACTATTATAAATTTTATTATTCATTGAACATTATTTTTAAAACTTTAAATGAACTAATGAAATATCATAGTATTATTTCTGAAGGAAGGGATAAAACTTTATATTACGTTATTATCCTCAGATTCTGAAGAAGAAAAAAATCTGATATGTTCAAAAACAGCAAATAATCTTTCTAGTTGGGGCCATTGTTTCCTTGATAAATAAAAAAATTTTAAAAAGCAGATTGTGAGCAAGAAATTAAAGGTCAGATGACGGCTGGTGGGCACGTGATGAGAAAAGCACTAATCCTTTAGAAAAAATTATATGACTGACATGGCAAATGGTTTTATAAAGAGAGATTTTAACCTACTTTTATCCCTTGGATACTTATATACTATCATTATTACTAACTTAATTTTAAGTAGGAACAAAACATTTCACAAATATTATATAATCACTACTTGTAAAATAATCATGCCATAAATATATACAAAAAAAGTTAAATCAAAATTAAAGTTTGCCTTCACCAAACATTAGAAGAGCTTAAGACACCAATTGCGATTGGCCATCTCTACCATCCAGGCAAGGTGCTCAGGCATTCTGACTGTCAACAATGTCTGATGTCAAGTAACAAAATTGAAAATATCAGGTCTGACAAATCAGACTTATTGCAATTCCTATTTCACAACCATCCCCAAAATACTAGTACCAAAAAGATTGTTCTTTGTTTCTAAAAACAAGAGCTTCTTGATCTTGACCCCCACAATGGCTTCCTTCCTAGTATTCCTTCCTTCAAGTATTATTATAGTGGAATAGTATTATTTTGGTATTATACTACTCCTTTGTACTATTGATATTTTCCTTTTCGCTGTAGCAGAACAAATACAACTTTGGCTGCAAGAGAGTATCTTGTCCATCAACTAAGGAATATGAGAAGTAAATTTGAATTTCCTACCACCACCACCACCATCATCACCACCACACCAATCACTATTAATGCTTCACGTAAGAGCATTCTGGACCTGTGACCAAAGGCCCATAGTTAAAATATCCTAGAAAATATGCTAAGTGCTAAAGGGAAGCAAGATTTGTCATCAGTTTTATTGTGATTGCCTGTTGGATACTCTTCTTTGATTCTGACCATCAACCTTTTCTCTTAGAAATTAGTAAACCGCTACTTGTTGCCAAGCTTCTACAACCAAAACCTTAGGTACCATGAATTCCGTCTCTACCATGGCCAGCACAACTCAGCCTGCCATTGTTGGCTAAAAGAACAGAGGAATGAAGTAGTATTAGGGAGGAATATTGAAGGCATTCCTAATGATTCACATGCAATGATATAAATTTGTATCAGTGGCCACAGGAGTGGAGGTTAAGAATATTTTCAAGAGATATTTAGATGATGAACAGAGCAGGACTAAAGATAGTAACTATCAATATTTTTCTTCTGGTACCAGGGATTGCTTTGATCCTTCACTGTTAGAGATTAAGTTCCATGGTCTACCCTGTAACTAGGTACAGCCATGTAACTAAGTTCAGGCCCGTGGGACACAAGTAGAAGCTATGTGTGACCATTTTTAGGTCATAAACCCTTTTACAGAAACTGGTCCTACAGGATAGAAAATGGCACTTACAGAGAGTCTTGTCAACTGAAAAGCCCAGGTCTGAATAGGCATTACTTGATAGTTACATGGTTAGGAAATAAAAATGTCTTAATTAAGGAACTCTGATTCAAGTTCTCCTTGAATTTAACTTTGTGAGAATTTAACTTTTCTATGACCAATAAATACATTGGCAATTAAAAATGAGGCAGAAGTGAAAAAAAAAAATCAACCTGGTATACCTGTCAAATATCTGAATTCAGCCCCACAATCATTTCCTGAAGTTCAGTAGAAGAAGAAGAAAGGGAAGATGCTGGTGTTTGATATTACCTACAAGGCTGGAAAAATATTCAGAGACTTGAGAGCAAGATTATGTGTCCGGAGAGAAACTGTAGAAAAACAATTAGATGAACTGGAGAGGAGAATGCCAAAATCCATATTATTACCAACTACTGTGGACTATTCTAAAATTGAACCTGAAGGTTTGGCATGATATTTCCATTTGGGTACATATTGGAACTCAATACTAAGGCAATTTAGTCCTTGACATTTTTTATAGTAATAAAATTCTTATTTAAATTACAAAACTGGACTTGAGGTGGTCAGAAATGGAATTGGGAAATGACAGCACCGTTGTAAAAGCCTTAAGAATTTTTCAGTTGGCAATACATATTAAATATAAAGTTCTTTCCTTTATTTTCTAGGGCTAACTCTGAGCCAGTTACTGTGCTAATGCTAGGTGAAGTGTAAGATTTGTGGGGAAAGGAGACTTCAGACTATAGCTGTAGGAAGTTCTCAGTTTAATGAGGTACCCAAATCGGTAAACTTGTTGACATAAAAAAGAGTAGAAAAGATGAAAGGATTTTTGTAAATGGGAAAAGACATATAAATACTCCAAGACCTTTCTGGGTTGAATGGTGTATATAGAAGATTCAAAGATCAACTTGAAAAGGAGGCACCTGAAATAAAATTGTGACCCAGATCATGAAATCATGAAAACTAAAATTGAATAAAAATATACAATGTCACTCTGAGTCAGAATCATGAGCTCTAAATGCATTCAACCAAGTAGTTTTACTGTAAGAGGAGAAAAAAAATGCTTTATAGCAGTACACACTGTTCCTTTTGCATATCTAGCTAAAAGGTTTCAGTGTCTAATCCTAGAGTACCTGACTTCCTGTAAGAAGCAAGGAAACACTGTGGGTCACACGTGTAGTATCAAATGAGATCATCTCAAGCCATGTGATGCAGAAAATTATACAAGAAACAGAAACCAAAACCTTAACATGACAAATTTTAGTGGGGTATTGTTGACTTTCTACTTAGTGTGTTTGTGTATAATATGTACATATATATTTAGGGAGAGAGAGAGAGAACATATATATACATAACATATATAGTATGTTTATATTATATTTATAGTAAGTATAATTGTCTTGATTTTCAGATTTCTTTATCTATACTTGTTTGAAGACATACACACACATACACACATAAAGCCTATATTTATAATACATATTAATTTATGCATAGAATTATTTGTGCATAAACACAAACTATTTCTTAATTCATTTAGTTACACTTTTCTAATAATTCACTAGAAGTTATAAGACCCAGAGAAGTAAAAGTATGTGCTACTTTATTTTCTGTTCTTTTTATCTTCTGTTAGGATGAATCCATGTCAAATTGACTACATTTTGTTCTCAATTCAGACTTTTCTGGAGGACTTTGCTAATTTGATACCACCCTTACTTACCTAAGATGCTCTTTAGAAATTTGCAAATCAGTGGACATTCTCTGACCTGCCTTCCTTCATCTTATGATTTCTGACCTGACAAAACCAATTTAAATCTTTCCTGGTGGGCTAGTAGTGGTGGTGATGACAGGGCTAAAATACAGGGATGTGGAAGTGACACCATGACCATGGCTTAAATAGGACCCAGGTAACCAGGACAGGAGTCAGGATTCTTCAAGGTGCCAGCCCATTGTTTCTGGAATTATTCATGGGCCCGGAATCCACAGATTGCCTAGGCTTCTCTTAAGGAGTCAGTTGCCTATCTCTAGATTAAATCTCTCAGGATGTAAATGATATAAATAACAGTCCAATAAGAACACCATTGCATCCAGTACTCCTCACCTGCTCCGATTTGCAAAAGGCTTTTCAGGACTAAACCCAGTACCGATCGATCATCATCCAAAAGGCCAAAAGAGGCAAACAAAAAATAGAAAAACATTCAAGAAAATGCCATGAATTAACTGTGAAGAATTTCCAAGGAAAGCACATATACTTGATCAAGATAAATACAATTAATGATTATAACTGTTATAAATATGGTCTCATAAGAAGCACTGAAACTGCACCTATAAGAATTGGATAGTACTATTAAGAAAGTATTCTTGAATAGAGAAAGTAATCGTTTACTGTGCTAAATTCATTATTCATTCAAGTTTTAGTATTTTTTTTTAATTTTTGTTTGTAGTGCTGGGGATTGAACCCAGGGCCTTGTGCTTATGAGGCAAGCACTCTACCAACTGAGCTATATCCCCAGCCCATCCATCCAAGTTTTAATAATTATTTAGTAACTACTTTGTATAAAAGTAAAATAGTAAAACCCTACTGCCATTGATTAAGGCAGCACAAAGGAGAAGCCCCTCTTTGTGCCAAGGGTGTCTTCCCTGGTACTCAAGGGAAACAACCAGGATGTATCATTAACCCATCCCCCTGCAAAAAAAAAAAAAGAAAAGAAAGAAAGAAAAAAAGAAAGAGGCAATGAGAAATAACATTTTTTGATGTTTATCATTGTTTGAAGCATAAAGCCTCATGAAGCCACACAGTAATTTACTTCAAGAAGACATAGATATCAATTGTTCTATTTACTCTCTTATAATATTAAAAGTTGAGAGACTCTCAGGGATCTTTTCTTTTCTGCAGTCCACTAAACTTTCAGGAAAAAATCCTTCACTGTCAGTCTTTACTCTCAGATATTCTGTACACTCAAGAACCCTGACTCAGAGGAAAATGGGAAATGATAAAAGAAGTTGAGAAAGGTTTACTCACTACCCAGTATCCCCAAATCAGTCGTTGTTATAAAGTCAATTATCACTGGAGTGCCCCCGAGACACTTCAATCTGTATGTTCCATTTCACAATATTGTACATGTCCTTTAGCTAATAATAAGGTTACATTTTAAAAGTTAAACTGTAGGGTTGTACTATTGTCTTCAATGTAACCAAAGAAGATTAAAAACACTCAAGGAATAAATGTAAACTGAAGTCAACTGTGGTTTCTGCAACATTAATGGTAAACATTTCTTAAAGTTCAAAATGAATTCCAGGCATTTATTATTAAAAAAATAAACCTAATTTGGAACTTTAAATTTTGATTTACTGGTACAATGTTGATTTTGTAATATGATTCACTAAAAGTCAGCTCAGCCATTATTATTCCTTTCACTGGGTTTTTATTGCACTGCTTCTAACATACAGTATTTAAGGGTTTCTCATATTTTATCTTTGCTGTCATCCTTAATTAGTACATGTACTTCAGTTAAATCAATTATATATAAGTTTGATGATGGTATTACATCATCTATTACCAATTAATTCATTGGTTCCCAAATTCCATACTCATTTATTACATGATGAAGGATATGGTTTAACTGAACTTATAAAATATAAACATTTGAAATATGTAATATATGAGACATTTCAAGTAATGCTTCGCTTTCCTCATAAGGGCACTGATTTCAAGTTCTCCAAATATATATGTAAGAACTGAGCAAGCAAATCCTTTAAACCACTGCACTTGGAAAAAACTAGTGGGACTCCCAAAATTCTCTCATTGAGAAATCTCCTGTTCTTGATTTTACTACTACCCAATGTTGCAACAAAAAATAAAACCCAGCCTGCAACCAGTGTATCTACTAAACATATCCCATTGTTGAGAGTTTTTAAAATTTCATTTTGTTATTAAGGCTTCATGCATGGTAAGCATGTGCTCTACCACTGAGTTGCACCCCTAGTCCCTGTTTTATTTTATAATCATATAATTATACTCTGAATATAACATTGGTTCTACTATATTTATTTTTAAATGTATTAACTTCTCTAAATCCTTAGATTAAATTAAACTGTACTTTTCTTCCCAAGGCCTAGGAATTAAAAATCTCTACTAGGATTTTATAAATACATTAATGATTTCAAAGAGTTAAAAGTTCTTTACATTTATGTAATTATATTCTGTGCACATTGGAAGAAAACAAATGCAAAAAAAATTTCTTCAACTTTACTAGTATAGAGTGGTCAAAAATTCTTTGCAGTAGTGGGGCTGGGTGGCACACTCCTCAGCAGCTCAGGAGGCTGAGGCAGGAGGGTGGTAAATTCACAGTCAGCCTCAGCAACTTGGCAAGGCCCTGAGTAACTTAGTGAGACCCTCTCTCAAAAGAAAATTTTAAAAAAAAGGGCTGGGGATGTGGCTCAGTGGTTAAGCACTCATGAGCTCAAACCCTGGTAACAAAATAATAATAATTCTCTGAAGAATCTTTTTTTGGGGGGTTGCCAGGGATTGAACTCAGCACTCAACCACTGAGCCACATCTCCAGCCCTATTTTGCATTTGTTTAGAGACAGGGTCTCACTGAGTTGCTTAGTGCCTTGTGGTTGCTGAGGTTGGCTTTGAACTGTGATCCTCTTGCGTCAGCCTTCCAAGATGCTGGGATTACAGGCAACTGCCACTATGCCCAGCTGAAGTATCTTTAAAAAATATATATATATTATATATACATGTATATTATATTATATATACTATATAATATATATATATACACACACACACACATATATGTATATATACATATACACACATATATGTGTGTGTGTGTATTTATATAATATGTTGTTGATGGACCTTTATTTTATTTATTTATATGTGGTGCAGAGAATCAAACCCAGAGCCTCATACAGGCCAGGCAAACACTCTACCAAGAGTCGCAACCCCAGCCCCTGGAGCATCTTTTTTGTTAAGACTAACTCATGGTTAGCATTGAGAAAATGAGTCACCAGGGGCAGTGATTCCTATGTTCATCTACTCTCAAATAACACTTTCTAGCTAAGCTCCTCACTCCTAATTCTTCATTATAAATAAAGTATCTTCACATATTTATATTAGATATAAAAATAAAAAATCATTTATTTATAAAATTATTCAATTGAAATAACCATGAATTGAGTTTTCAGTAGTATTCAAGGTATTTTTCAAATATTATTCAAAAGGCAGCACAATTCAAACTTTAAGGAATTTCTTTTAAAATAATGTCAGTTTTGTAAGAGTCATTCACAAGAAGGAAGGCAAAGATTGTTTCCTGTATTAATGATGCTGAGGTATCACAAAGCTTTTTTTTCCCTAAATGACATTAATCATAATTTTATGGGGAAAAAAAAAACACTAAAAAGAGCACTTCCATTAAACTGTTTCTATAAATGTGGTTCAGATTCCCTGTGTCTTCATAACTGAGTATGTAAATCTGTTATTTAAGATATAAATTCTTATGCAGTCATATAAAGGTAGATTCATGTAGCAGTTTTGCTTCAAGCAATGTCTTTTAATCATGTGCTTTCAGACAAAAATGAACTGATAAATAAATCACATCCAGAAAGATAGAGACCACAAAAAAAAAAAATACTGAGTTAATGATTTCCCAAAAGGGAAAGAATATGTAAACAGCAGTGGAGAGTCTACATAAGGATTCTATGTTAGGCATTGAGTTATGACTTGAGAAGCCATGCTGTCAGCCTACATTTCATCATGTTAATAATGAGCAACAGGTGGTTAAAGGGGAAATATAATGATAACACTTATCTTCTCCATGCCTTCCAGAAGTCATCTTTACAAAAATGTAATTATCTTATTAAAATGGGTCTTCTAAACTTAAGTTTTGCAAAGAAATCATTATATTTTATGTATTGCATATACTTCAAAACAGATACGTGCTTAAAATATTTCAGTAAATCCTTAATTTAAGCTTATACACAACTTTTTTCTCTTTTACTTTTTAACCTTTTATTTAGACATCATAATTTTTTTGTACACATGGGGTACAACTTTTCATTTCTATGGTTGTACACAATGTAGATTCACACAATTCATGTAATCTTACATATACATAGGGCAATACTGTCTGTCTCAGTCTACTATCTTTCCTTCCCCCACCCCCTCCCATCCCATTTTTTTGATGGAGTTTTCCCCTGAGATCATATAAGAATGCCTGAAAATACTATAGCGGTAAAAACATTCTAGCTCTGTAGAAGTTGACTACATTAATTCCAGAATTCTTAGTTTCATAGCAGGCAACTCAGCTTGCCACAAGAGTTTAAATCAAACACGTTCACAAACTGTCCAAATATAGGCTGCTCATTCTTACTGATTCAATAAAGCAATGTAACTAAAATCAGAGGACACTAAGATATTCAATTATTTAAAATATTTTAAAGAAGCAAGTTTGAATTGCATTTTAAAAGACTGTAAAACAGTCATTATATAAAGACAAGTCAAAATGTGAAGCATTGTTCAAATATTAACAAAATTTTCAATATTTTTTCTACAACGAGGGCATGAGAAACAGAAATTTTCTCCAGATTTAGAAATATCTCATTTGCTTATTTTTTTGTTGCAGTTAATATTAGTATAAACTTACAACAAATATGTAAGGGTTTACTTTTATGAGAGCATTCATTTAGCAATAAAAAGATATTAAGCTTTTTTTCCACAAAGCATGTAAGAATAAGACCTCCATTAAGTATTATCATTATCAATTTTCATCCTCTGTATCCAGGTTGAATATCAATTAGCTGCATCTACTTTTAAAGTCAAATTACTCCCCCACCCATCCCCTTCAGGATTTGGCTTGCTAGTTACTTTTTTGAAGGTGTGTTGGGTTAAGGGGGTCAAGGAACCTGGATGAAAATTAGCCCCAGCTTCCATTGATTTTTGCTAAATCGTGACAGTCTGAGCTGATGAAAGAAGTTAACTCATCTACACGTAGTGCACTGCAGATGGACTCCCCAAGAAATTCGCTCAAATGTCACAGTGAGGATTGGCAATTGTCTGTGAATCACTCTGGCTCCCTTTCAGGCCTTGGGGATTTAAAACCAGGGTTGGGGTCGGTAATCAAGTCAGGGAGACCTCTTCACTGAAACAACCAAGTTGAGTGCGACAGGATGAACTGTGTTCTGACCACAGATAGCTCTTTCTTAGCTCTGTTCAGATCAGATGTGTGTGTGTGTGTGGGGGGGGGATGTGACTAGCATGTCTTGGACCTTGGCTCTAGTCAAGCAAAAAGTCGGAGTCTCTAAAACTGGTTTCCTTTCTTAAAAATAATTTTTAAAATTTGTTCTAATTAGTTAAGCATGGAAACCCTTGAGAAAACTCCCCAAGAGACTTTACAGTTAACTCTTTCATGGACGTCCCCTGCAGTTGTCCCCACCTTGGCAGATTTCACAGCAGTGATTAATTTTGGAGTAAAACGTAATCAGATGCATCGCAAACACGTTCTCAGTTAAAGTTAATAGTGAAACACAAATCATATGGCAATTTTATGTAATCGGAGCAGTTCAACTTCTGCCTACTGGTGCCACCAAGCAATCTCCTACCCCTGGAGAGTGGGTATTATAAATCTTGCATCTTCCTACCTCCTCCCTCAAATTCCTTAATGGACCATTAGTAACGGGATCGATCCTAGTTACTTTAGTAGCAATACAAAGCAAAGGCACATCTGCTGGGTTTAACAGTGCCAGAAACACCATTCAAAAGTTGAGAAGGCAGAGCCAGCACTTTGCAAACCTTTAGGGGCAGGGGATGGGTGTTCCGTGCGAGGATGGGGTGGGGGCAAGAAGAGTGGGAACCTGCTGTGACCTGAACTCCTGTGCATCCAACACGCAAGTCCTCCCTGATGCCAGCTGGGGATGGGCAGCGAAACTGCTAAGTTCTCCAGCCGCGGTGAGCAGCTCTTTCCCTCGAAATTCCTCTCCCTGGGAACTGAGCCCACTCCCCACCCCTAGCCGCCACGATCTTTGCCTTGGAGCCCAGTGCGCGTGTGTCTGGGAATGGGGACGCGCAGCACTTACGTCTCGGAATTTGTTCCACTGTCCGACTTCCTTGTCATACTGAGAGATTGTGGTGAGCCATTGTTTATCATCCAGAAAATTACCGCCGTCCGACCGCCCCCCGGCCGCAGCCACCGCCGCGGCAGCTGCGAGAGGCTGACTGCACCAAGCGGCTGCACACACACACAATACGGCTGACACCTTGAGCATCTGGGAAAGGAGACACAACCGGGAGGGGGATGGCAGTGTCAAATAAGGGGTACGGAGACCAGGGAGACCCTGGAAGACATGCATCAGCAACGACGGGGATAGAGGGAGGAGGAGACAAGCAGGGACCCGGGTGTCCCCTTCCCGCAGGCTTTACCCCCAACCCCGGGCACTCACACACACGCAGACCCAAGGGAGAAAAGGGGATATAAGAGAGGAAGCCCCAGCCGCAGCAGCAGCCCTAGCGGGCAAAAAACCGCTTCCTGGCACATCACCTTGTTGTGAGCCAGCACTGTGCTCGCAGCTCCTGCTGGAAATGCAGCCCAGCTCTGCCAACTCGCTGCTTTCAGGAGCTGCTGCACGCGCCGCCGTCTCGAGCCGTCCACTCAGCTCCCTGCGCCCGGCGCGCTCCCCCCATCTCCACCCTCCCCCCGCGCGCCGATCTCTCACTAGCTCCCCTCGGTTCACCCCTCCCTCCCCCATCTCCTCTTTTCCCTCTTTCCCCTCCCGCTATCCCACCTTCCTTTCCCTGAATCCAAGCTGCAGTGGGCTCCGGATGCGACGCTCGGCTGGAGCTGGAGGATGCGGCAGCTCTCAGCCTAGCAATCCTTATCTGCTTTCTAACCTCTCGGCTCCAGAAGAGCTTCTCGTGTTCGCGAGACAGCCTGCTCATGCTCTCTGCTTCTAGATTTAACACGGAGCGTTAAATCCGTTCTGCAATTTCTGGGGTGGTCAGGCAGACGTGGGAAATGAGATCGGAAGAAAACTTCATGCATCACCAAGCAAGAAACCCGGGACTTACTTTATATCCTGTAAACCTCCTGGACCGAGCTCCGCCCTGAAGTTAGGCCATCAATAGGGTCCTGGGAGATTCGTTTAATCGCACAAAATGTAGTGAACTGCATTTGTGAACTTCTGGATTATTATGGAGCACAAACTTTCATGTTACATGGATGAAGTTTCTCTCTTTCTCGCTCTCTTTGTTCTTTTCGAAACCTAAACATTCTTTACCAGGTAGGGTGTTTGAGTCACCCAAGTCTCACACACAAACACACACACACACACACACACACAAACACGCACACACCACACTGTAGATGCATTTTCCCTTTATTCAAAACTCCCTGGCAACTATAAGTTGTGGAACCTAAATCAAAAACTTTAAAAGCCTATGCCTCCCTAGGCAAAATGAGACCTCTTTGAAGCAGAAACACAAATTCTGTACTTCAAACCTCCCTTTGTGACAAGATATCTGATTCTCCATGCCTTTTCTACATATTCTGAATAAACTGGACATAAATCAGTACTAATTCCCCCGTCAAAAGAATCAGATAGAGAGAGACTCAGGTGAAGAGACTCTTTCCCATGCACTTAGAGGATTCAGGTAAAGTACATGTAAATCAAGAGATTACTGGAAGCCTAAAGACTAAAATAATGCTATGTATCTCAATTTGACTTATTAGTTCTGTCAGCCCAAACTATCTCTTTCAAATGCATGGTCTTTGAAATATTCTTGTAGCATCCCTAATTGCAGGAAATATTTTAATAGTAGCAATGCCTACTACTCATGTATTCCATTTCAATCACAGATGATACTTGCATAACATTTTTCAAATTATATTAATAGGGAAATCGAGCAATAGTTATTAATTTCTAATTTAAATGTAGGATTAAAATGGATGTACAATATGTAATCTAAAGGAAAGGGAAAGGAAATAAATTGCCATTTTTAATTTAGGAAATATGTTTTCCTCAATTCCCCCAATTCTACTGTGACTACAGGTGGGCAATCACAGAATCCGCAATTGAAATTCACAGAACTCCTGTTTGCTATAAACATATGACAATAACTTCAAGACTGTTAATGTATACTAATTCTCCAATGACAGATATTTGTTCTCCAGTCACAGAGAACTTTGCCATACATTTTAGCACATTTTGAATTCTGGTTTCATATACCATTAAGATAATGATTGGCAGGTCCATCCTCCACCATCTGTCATCACTTCTTCGAGTTCCTGGGTTGTTAAGTTCCTCAAACCCCCTTCTTCAGTTCTCTACCTGCAATCAGAAAATGTGTTTTCTTCTTAATTCAATAAAAATATTTCAGAATGTTTTAAAACCTCAATCTTAAAATTTAAATCTAATGGGGGAAATACTGAAATTGTGCATTAGATGCAACCCTGATGCATGGCAGAAGTCAGTGATTTTTAAGTCCAAATCATCTTCTAATCTTTGTAACCTATCTCTAAAAAAGATGTGTGCTGCTATTTGTTGCAAAATATTTGATAAGAAATGACTCTCTGACACTCCTCCCCTGAGGCATTCGTTATACTTATTTAGCATAGTAAATGCCATCTAGGGCTCACATGACTGACTTTAGATTTATGGAAGCACACAGATTTATTTTATACCCCCATTTTCCTCCAAAATGTGCATATTTCATTGCTGCTGCTAACATGGTTACAGAATCTTTTCACAACTAGCTTTGACTGACAACTTTCCAAAATGCAGCTCCACACTACCTCAAAGAATGAAAATTTGCTCAGAAACAAGCAATGATAGCTATACACATCTTGAAGAGAAAAATCTTTTAATATTGCATTAAACTCCACATCTGAGTTTAAACATAAATTGCAAGGGTTGAAACATAAATTGCAAGTTTGAAACTTCATAGTCAGAAGATGTAGACCATGCCTCTTTATTTTCTTTATTTACGCTGGTTTGGTATGGGGTAACTCCCTAACACCCAACCCCCAAGTTACAGAGCTCCTTAAACCTCTCCTTCCAAAGTCACTATCATTGTCTATGCTAAGCACTGGGTATGTTGGCAGTGAGAGTAAAAGTCTACCAAGTGTGATGGTGTTAATCACAAAGAAGTCTTTTCTCTTGGTCTCTCTATATAATTGAACAACTTAAGGTCTTCAAAGAGCCTGCTTTCAACATTGAGAGAATCCTGAGAGGATTCCACTTCAGTCAACACTTTAGTTATCACTTCACAACTCAGTGGGGATTAATTGAAAGCTTGCTAGGAGCAGAACACAGCAGGAAAGAATACAGAAGAGTATTAGGTAGGAGGTAAGATATGAGAGGAACAGTTAGGGACCTTACAAGTCAAGGTGGGTAGGTACCTAAGGGAGTACTTCACTAATGGCTTCCCAGTTTTATTGAAAGCCATTCTAGGAAAGTGGAAAGTTCAAATAACAAAAAACAAAATGGAGTGTGGTGTGTAGGAGGGCTGGCAAGTGGAGTGACTGGAACTTGATTTTTGTGTTGCTGTTCATACTTCACAAAATCACACAGGTAGACACAGGTTTTCAGATTTCCAGTCTTTTTTTGTTACTTCTGTCACTTCATACAAAATCATAGTTTATATATCTATATAATACAAATTCATTACTGAGATCACTGTGAGCTTAGACTTGACTTCTAAATTTTGTTACTATTTTCTTCTACTGTACATTCAATTAATCAATCCAAAACTATTATTGAATATGAGCAAGGCATTTTGGTAGCTTTTTTACTATTAAGTGCATCTCTTCTCTAGCTTTTCTTGCTCTTATTTTCAGATTCTCCAGAGTTCTACCAAGACGAATCCAACCTTAAACATGACATTGAGTCCAATTATAACCATCCTTGAGGTTGGATCTATGATGACCTTAATGGGACCCTATTTCTATCTCATTTCTATAAATGCACACGCACAGTGACACACACACACTGAGTACTCTTTCATAATTACTTTCTATTTACCCATTGTTAATGTATGCTTGTATATTGCTATCTCAAGCATCATTTGCATAGGTAAGAAAGGGCCAACACACTGTACATCTTCCATGTGCCAGGTACAAAGCCAGGTACTTTATGTACATAATGTCTTTTAGTCTCCACCACTTGTCCCAGATCTCATAGCTAGTATATGTATAAATGAATGATTTTGAGGGTTAGATTAATCAACTTTTTTCACTATGACCAAAATACCTGATAAGAACAACTTAGAGGAGGAAAAGTTTGTTTTGAGCTCACAGTTCAAGACATCCAATCCATGGTCAGCAAAATCCATTGTTCTGGGACCAAGGTGAACTAGAACATCATAGCAGAGGAAAGTTGTCTGCTCACAGCAGCAGAGAAATACAAGGAATCAGGGACAAGACATAATCCTTAAAGGCAAAAGTCCAGTGACCTACTTTCTCTACCTACACACCACCTGTCTACAGTAACAATGAAGTAATTCATTCAAATTCATTCAAATGTTTAATCCACTAAAAGGATTAATCCACTGGTGAGGTTATCCCTCATAATCTAATCATGTCACCTCTGAACAATCCTGTGTTGACTAACATGAACTTTTGGGGAGAAAACCTCAAATCCCAATCAAAACAAGTGTTTATAAAGTTCTTGAGAATAATCTTACTATAGTGCTTCTAGATTCTTCTCTCTCTCTGTAGAAACATCTCTGTAACATCTTCGTCTACCATCTTTGGTTCTCCTGACTCCATATTGTTCCTTTCCTACCAGTTGTACACTGATTTATTTCAATCTCATGAAAGTTGTAACTCATCTCTAATTAAGAAAAAGAGTAGTTAATTTAGGGGGCTTGTCGATCTATGGTGGAAGTCACTCAACTTCATAATAGTCACCTTAGTCCCTGTTGCAAATGATGACCTTTTTCATTTGAGCCCTGCATTTCAGCAGCATCAAGCCAGGAACCTCCAAAGCAACCTAATTGATTGGATATAAAGGGAATTTGCCAAGCCTTATTCTCTCTCCTTATGCAAAAATATTTGCCAAACAAAAATTTGTCTTCTCAGTCCAGCTAAATACTGGGAGGTAAAAAGAGAGGGATATTAAGGAGCTTCCATAGTGTCTGATATTACTTGTATAGATAGATTGGTTAATGATAACTATCCTAAAGACACAGCTTGGTCATTTTTGGACTATTTCATTATAAAACTAGAGAAGCAATAATTGACCTATAAACATCAACTATATGAAGTGGAGCTATGTTTCAAATCCATATATAAGCATATATATATATATATGTACATATATATATTAAGCATATTCAAAAGGAGGGAATAAAACAAAAACGTAGATATTAGAAATTCAGGACAAAATAGAAGACCTGTTGATAGCATCACAAAAGCATGTCAGGAAGCAGCCTTTCCTGTTCTTATTTTGGAAATTCATTCACAGAAACCATATAAATCTTACAAGTCATTTTTACATAATAGTAATAGTAATTATTATGATTTGCATTGTTTAAAAATAAATTTTAAAAACAGAATGGAACTGCTGTAACAGGAGGTTAGCAGACTTTTGTTATTTTTTGTTTTTAGAGGTGACCCTGCTTAAGCAAATTCATCATATATTAAAAACCTAATTTGACAAACAGGCCCTCTTGTGATTTAATTTAATCTAAAACGTTCAGTAGATGAACAAGTTTTAAAAGCTATAATAAATATGAGAAACACATCAATCAGTTCAAATGCTGTAATTCTTAAGAAGGCATTTTTTGATATTTTGAACCAGAGGATAATCACATAAAATTAATAGATTACCAAGTAGATGGCACTGGGAGTGGCCACTGAGGCAATTAGAATTTATCTTTGAATTGAGATATATTTCATTTTTACAGAAAATCTTTTTTAAAATTTCAATAAGAATTGTGAGGGGTATAACATACTGATACAGAAAGAGTAAATAAAATATTTCAGAATATTCTTCTCAGATAATTTCCTTCTATGCATTTGCACAGAATTACATACATTCTTATGTTAGTGTCATTAAATTTAAAAATATTCATGTCAACAAAAGATTTATAAAATTACTTCTGTCCTTGAATCTCATACCAAGGAGTTTTTAAAATTTTATTGGGTCTACAGATTTGTTGATTAAATAATCCTAATATAAGATTATATGTGAATTTATGTGAGTTTATTCTTTAACTCAGAATTTGGCCTGGTTACAGCAGCTCAATTCACAATAGCCAAACTATGGAACCAAACTAGATGCCCATCAACAGATGAATGGATAAAGAAAATGTGGCACATATACATAATGAAATATTACTTAGCCTTAAAGAAAAATGAAATTGTGACATTTGCAAGTAAATAGATGGGGCTGGAGAATGTCATGCTAAGTGAAAAAACCAAAGGCTGAATGTTTTCTCTGATACACAGTTGCTAATTCACAATAAGAGATGGGGGCTAGGGAAGACTTATAGATACTTTGGATTAGGTAGAGGGGAGTGAAAGGGGGGGAGAGGCTATGGGGGTTGGAAGGATAGGAGAATGAATTAGACATTATTACCCTATGTACATATATGATAATACAACCAGTGTGATTCTACAACAGGTACAACCAGAAGAATGAGAAGTTATACTCCATTTCTGTATGATGTGCCAAAATGCATTCTACTGTCATGTGTAAGTAATTAGAACAAATTATAAAACTTTAAAAAATAAAAATAAAAAAGATTTGAGCCCGATTGGGCCCGATAGGGTTTTATGTTCTAACATGGCTAGAGAAGTTCTTAATCTAGATCTGCAAAGAACCTTTTATGTCTATCTTATGAATTTTTGTCATTTGCCTTTTTTTAGTTGCCTAGTACAAACAGGCTTCACACATTGTTTTCTATGTTCTCTACTAAGTTATTATCAGCTAACTATTTTCAAAGAATAAAACTATCCCAGTGCTAACGATGCAAATTCTCACCATTTAATTTTGTCCTCTGGAATAAATAGGGAGTTCTCTTCAAGGAGGTGATTGTACTAAGAATGAAAGAAGGTTGAGATTACTGTTCATATGAACAATATCAGGAATCCTGTATAGGATAACTGACATAAAGGAAGTATTTACTAAAAATTAAACAGAAATGTGGAGCAATTAACCAATAATGTACATTTTCTCTCTCAAAGCTGAAAAGACATTCATTCGCTATTTACTTTATTCGTTGTTAGCTCTCTAAATGTTATGCGATAAACTTGAAACTGGGGAGAAAAGATAAAAAACTGCTACATAATCCCATTCCATATAAGTCTCACAGTCTTGTCAGAGGAGAGACAAACACATAAATTAATTTGAGTATGGTGAGTGAAGATAGCAATTATTGGTTTCTTCCTGAACCAAAAGGAGGACAGTAAAATGTGAATTAATTACCACATATAAATGGAAAGTTTATATGTAGACTTGACCTCAAAGAAACAGTTCAAGCAAAACTATTGGATTTCTCAATCATCAGCCAGGTTGGTAATAGGCTTTCCAACATGAGACCTTCCCAGCAAATCCAGGTCTCTCACAGCCATAAATAATAGCCACAGCACTTACATATCTCACATTCACAAAAGCGATATTTTTCTAAACCTCCTTCATGAGAAAAGGGGGGATCCTCTACTTCAGGAGTTTCTTCCCTGAATCATATTGGTTCTGATTTGGTCACATACCCAATCCTGGACAAATCCCTGTAAAAAGAAACATAAGTAGACTTGATAATCCAACATGACGAGAGTAACAGGTTGCTCTCCTGAACAGATATGGGATTTGTAAGCTTGAGAAGACCTGGTTTTCCAAAGGACAGAAGACCAGAGAATTTGGCCAATGGAAGGATCAAGGGTGGCAAATGTAATCAGTTTGGGCCAGGTATGTACAGAGTATAATGTGGAAGCAAAGACATAAGTCATTTAAAAAACATGACTTGTCTTTTTGGATCTAGAGACTATCATGCTAAGTGAAATAAGTCAATCCCAAAAAACACAGGCCAAATATCTCTCTGATATAGGGATGCTAACACACAATAATTGGGGTAAGGAAGAAGAGGAGTTCAGTGGAGTACACAAAGGGGAATGAAGGGAGGGGCCATGGATGGAAATTGGAAAGATAGTAGAATGATCTGGATATAAACTTTCCTTTGTTCATATATGAATACATCATTACATCATGGAGACTTGATCCCATCAATAATGGAATCGTGATTAGAATAAGTTATTAGAATTAGAATTAGAATAAATTTTAATTAGAATGTCATACTCCATATGTATATAGTATGTCAAAATACTCCCTACTACCATATATGTCTAGAACAAATAAAAGAAAAGGTTTAAAAAGGAAATTGCACTAAGGATAAATAGAAAAGTGCTCTGAATGCTGTTCTGTGGTATTTAAGTAAGAGCCTTTTCAAGGATTTGGCTATTATATGAGTGTATAATTTTGAAATATCAATCCTTATTTCTTAAATTTCAAAATTTAGCTACAAATCCGTATTTCTTAATAAATAATGACATGACTTGGCAACCTTGAAGAATAAAGAGGTTAGGGGCATTTGGTAGGAATAGTATGCCCTGCAAAAAGAGGAACATGGGGAAAATCAGAGAGCTGCAAAATAGCATGGTATTTACATTTTATATTTCTTTATTCTTATCTAAAACATCATTAATATATGGACTGGAAAAGAGTAGCCAATGATATTTAGAAAAAAAAGTCAAAGTAAAAACAATCTCTCTTAAAACACACCTTCAAAGTGTGTTTCTAGCTAACATGTCTCTTTTAGTTGCGAATGATGTTCCCCAGCGGTCAATGGTACTCAGATACTTCCCCTGATTCTTAATTTTCAGAATAAAAGTTCACAAGAAAATACAAACCCTTCTTTAGTAGTCATTTAGGGGAAATATTTCCACCTTTTTATTTTTATTTATTTTAAACAAGCAATGGAAAAGATTTACTGCACTAATTAAGCTTGGGTTGCAATTAATGGCAACTCAATTTAGCTAAGTTTATATTTGGAATTCAAATATTTTTCTTCAATTTTGGGGGGATTTTTAATAACAAATTTAGTATCTTTACTTGCAACAGATTTATTCGGGTTCTGTTTTTTTTTATTTTGGCAGAGTTTTTGTACTTGTTACTTTTTGAGAAATTGATTTCTGCTAAGTTTTAAAGTATAAAGTTAATTGTAATATATTCTTATTATCATTTTAGTGACTGTAGGATCTATCATAGTAGCACCTTCTTATTACTAATATCCATGATTTGTGTCTTCTCACCATGTTTGCTAGCCTTGCTAGAGGTTTGCCATTTTTAAATTTTGATAAGCCAGCTTTTTGTTTCATTTGTTTTTATCTAATATTTTATTTTTCTATTTTATTGATTTTTTCTCTTACATACTTTATTTTCTTCCTTCTGTTTATTTGAGGCGAATTTGCTCTCCATATTCTAATTTCTTAAGGTAGAACATTAGCTTATTAATATTAATATAAAGGCTTCTTCCATTGAATGCTAGAAATTTTCCTCTCTGCTCTACTTCAGCTTCATCCTATGTATGCTGCTATTTTGCATTCATTTTCTTTATTACCTGAATTTTTGTTTGCTTTCAAACTTTGACTCACAGATTATTTGAAATGTGTTGTTTAATTTCCCAGTGTTTGGGGGTTTTTTTTATTCTTTCTCTGTTACGAATTTCTACTTTTATTCCATGTGGTCAGAGAATATACTCTGAGTGATGTCACTTCTTTGAATTATGTTGAGATGTATTTTATGATCAATTATGTGGTCTGTCTTAGTTGCTTTAGGCATGTAGCAAAATAGTCTACTAATGTTGAAGTTTTACATCTTTGAACAAATTATAGAATACATCCTCTTAGGTTCATGTTTAAATACAGTTCTCTTAAATATTTCTCTTAAATATATTGGGCACCACACTAGATGATGTTACAATTTTTAACTATCAAATACAATTTAAGAAATTCACAAGGAAAATAGTGTATTTTATTTACTCTTCTTTCTTATTTTTTATTTATTTATCTTTATTTTGGTTCATTGTACACAAATGGAGTACAAGTATCATTTTTCTGGTTATACACAAAGTAGAATCATACAATTTGCATATTCATACATATACATAGAGCAATGATGTTTATCTCATTCTATTATCTTTCATTCCCTGCCCCCTCCCCACCCCTCATTTTCCTCTATACAATCCATTTTTCTCCATTCTTCCCTTATTCCCCCCTATCCCCATTATGTGTCATCAACCACTTATCAGAAAAATCATTCGGCCTTTAGTTTTTTGGGATTGGCTTATTTCACTTAACATGATATTCTCCAACTAATGTTCTCATTTACTTCTGAATTCTAGGATTTCTTTTGTGATTATTTTCCTTTTCTTTATAAAATATCTTTTAGACATACTTCAAGGATAAGTTTGAGAATGATCTTTGTTTCTAGCACTCTTCCATCATGTAGAATTCATGGGTGACAGTTACTTTTTCCATATTTGAAATAAGATCTTTCCTTTGAAATATTTATTTCCTTATATCCTGGAATTTGTTAGTGTATGTCTTTCACCATATTTGGAGGGTTTTCACCTACTGTTTTTTCTGGTGTCTTGTCAGTGTCTCCTTCTCAGTACTATCCTTTGACTCCAATATTATTCATGTTAGCACTTTTGTTATTGTTCCTTAGGTCACTGAGATTCTGTCCTTTTTCTTTTCTGTCTTTTTTCTTTTTTCCATCTACATTCTCTCTGATGCTCAAACTTGGTAAGTTCAATTGATACATTCACTGATTTCAAATTCATTATTCTATCCTCCCTTATCTTTGCTCTGCTACTGAGATTATCCAATGAGCTTAGCTTCAGTTCTATAGTCCCTATATTTCTATCTGGTTCTTTTTATAAATTTCATATCTCTGAAAGATTTTCTGATTTTCCATTTGTTTCAACAGAATTTGGAACTACTTGATGAAGCATTTTGATTTGCTTCAATAATATTTGTCAGTTAATTCAAACAACTGATTCTCCCTGTTATTATCTTGGTATCAATGTGTGTTGATTATTTTTCTAACTTTGGATAGCATATTATGATTGGTTCCTATATAACTTTCTTTTGGATAGAGACCTGTTGTTGAACTATATACTACATTAGGTGGGTATGTAATTCTACTTTCTCAGTTGGATTCTGCTAGCCCCACTTGTGACAAAAATGGAACATTTTCTCAAACCTTTACCATGTTTATGAAGATGGTCAGGTTGGATGTCAGCTGTACTAACATCTTCCCAGGAAAAGTAGAATACCTTTCCTTTGAGTTGAGAGGACAGGGCATGGAATTGAGGTCCATACTAGACCCTTTTGGCATCTAGGAGGGAAAACGTGAAAGGTTGATTCATGACATTAATTCTGAACCAGTGGGGTGGAAACACAGCCACATGAGAGCCCTCTGACACCAAGAGAGGACTGAGGGCAAGAAAGCTAGCTAGCTTCTCCTTTCTGTGCCTCACTCACTCTGGTTGTTTTTAGGTAAATTTGGAGGTTCCTTCCCCATTGGGCTCTCCTGACAACATGGTCTAGGGGAAAGTGCAGTGCTAAATAGCTTAGATTCACACTGGCTTGTCCAGTTTCTTGAAGCCTGGTTAGGGTGAGGGTTCAGCTCTACCCTGAAACTGCAGGGATGCGGATATAGGGTATCCACCAATGTTTGGATGCATCAGGGTGGTTATTTCCTAAAACGTGTTTCAGTGTTAGCTGACTAGTTTCCTAGACCAGAGAAATTAAGATTTTTTCTTGAGAATTTCTGTCTGTTCCCATTGACATTTGCAGGTAGGAGTCTTCTGCAGTGCCTTATCTGGGATATATGAACAATACATTCACATACCTTCATGGTATTTCTTTAGTCTTGAGGTCCTAGGCAGTACAACTTTTTGTTTGTTTGTTAGTTTGTAACGATTTAGATTTAGAGTCTTTCTACAATTACCTTTTGAATTATGATTGTTTGGGAATTTTTCAGTTGTGAGAAGGTGAACCTGGGAGGAATAGGGTCACTTCATCTTCCTCAGAACCAGAACTCTCCTGACTGTTTATTAAGGGTTAATTCATTGGTTTTTTGGACAGAGAATGCTCGTTGCCTACCCTAACATCAGCTATCACCATCCCTCCTTGAAATGGATCCCCCAAAGTTGGCAAGGCATCTTACCACAAGTAAAAATAGATAGCATTTCTCAGCCTCCTCTGTAGCTGAAAACCACATAGTTCTAGCCAAAGCTGCTTGAATAGAAGCTTTCCCTAAGAGTTCCTTGGCATTTCTAGAAAAGGTAAAGGCACACAGTTCTGCCCACTATTCTTGCTCCTGCTGCTGGGATAAAAGTCTGGATGGCTAGCCTAGCACTCCACCAGCCATCTTATGATCCCCACAACACGTCAATTGTTGAGGATGGCAGCACAGCTTGACCGGAACATGAGTCCCTGATGATATTGGGTAGTCATTTCAGTTAGAATGAAATACGTCTACAAAAAAGTCATACTTTTAAAATGTCTGCAGATGCTTTGGATTTAGTGACTCATATCTTACAAATAGATTATGGCAGAAATAATGCAATGTGACATCTGAGACTAGGTAATAAAAAGAAGTTCCCACCTGGCACTGTCTCTGTTTTTTTTTTTCCTCTCTTTTTCTTTCTCTCATATTGCTTGCTCTGGAAAATCTAGCCACCATGCTGTAAGAACACTCAGGAGACATATATAGACAAGAACTAAGACTCCCTCAAAAATAGCTAGTACCAACTAGCCGGGGATGGAGTGAGCCCCCTGGAAGCAGATCCTCCAAGTCCCATTAAGTTTTTCCATGATTATAATTCTGACCAAATCTTGTCGGCGACCTTACAGAGGGTCTCTGAGTGTAAATCGACCATTCAACTGCTCCTAATTCCTAATCTAC
Organism: Glaucomys volans; assembly: GCA_020662805.1. Lineage (NCBI taxonomy): Eukaryota > Metazoa > Chordata > Mammalia > Rodentia > Sciuridae > Glaucomys > Glaucomys volans. Next base: position 347,149 of record JAJEJO010004590.1, on the reverse strand, counting down.
AGAAACTATGAGTAGTAATAAATATTGAGTATTATTTTAAACTGCTAAGGTGGGAATAATTTGTTATGCAGCAAAAGATAAATAATACAAAGAGTATTTTGTTAGGTCACTGTTTTGTGTGTGTTTGTGTGTGTGTGTGTGTGTGTGTGTGTAATAGACATCTGAACCTAATCTGAACTTAATCCAAGGAGGGATTGAATGTACTACAAGGACCATAGGGAGGCAAATGGGCTTCAAAATTAACAAACTAAGGTTTGAGAGCCACCAGGGCAATGGCAGTTATGTTGTGCTCTATGTGTTGACCTAATTTTCTCTAATTATGTTCAATATCTCCCACATGGTGGAACAACTTGGAACCATCAATAGCTTTCATATAGTGTATCTGTTTTCTAAGATAAGTCCTTTCTGTTAAAAAAAAAAAAATAACAACAAAAAAGAAATGGGTTAACGTCTCCAACTGACCCAGTAAGGAAAAAGAAGTTCTTGAGGTAGCTGGTGAGTAACAGAAATTCCTTGTAAAAGCAGGTGGAGAAAGGTGGGGTCCACAGGCCCTTGTGAGTCCTTTACACTTGTACTTTTACCAAGACTTATGGCAGGAATTCATACTTCATTCTTATTCATTAACTACCTCCTACATCAAGGAGCATATGTTTTTCTAGTCCCCAGGTAAAGATGAAGAGATTTTTAAGTTGTAGAGAAAGGAAAAGATGTATCCATCCAACCTATACAGCACTTTTCCTAGGAAACCTCTCTTGATTCTCTTCACCAGGACTGAGTATCCTTGTTCCTTTTCATAATCCTCTACCTTTCTGTGCAGTTCTATGTTCCAGTACTTATGAACCAGTGTCCTAGAACTTTCTTGTTGTTTTTCCCCCATCCTACACCTTCTGGGGTGGAGTGGAACTCATCTAATGATCTCTATACTTTGGACACTAAGTACATGCTTATGTAATTAGTGAATAAATCTGTGACCAGAGAGGAAATTGGCTGAATTAAAAATTTGTAAAATTTACCTTACATTTAGATGGCATATATCTTTCTTTTTGGACCATTTCTACCTCTGCCCTCAGTCTTTATCTAATATGAATAGATGTAAAAAAAAAAATGCTCATCTTTCTTAGTAGCAAACAGCAACATCCAGAGAGGTGGAAGACTTTCATAGCCTCTGGGAGTCAGAAGGTCAGTCTTAAAGACTAAGCTTCCCCAAGCACTGATCCACCCAGGACTATGCTTATGAAGATCCTACCACTCTAGTCCCCTCTCCTTCCTCACCAGAGAAATGCACTCTGAGCTGCGGCAAGACATTGTTGCAGAGTCATCATTGTCTGACTGGAGGAGCTGAACTACACATTTCTGGCTTCTGTCTTAGACAGGCAGAACTTACAGGAAAGTTCCTCAAATGGAAATCTGTTCAAACAATGCAAAAAAAGGCAAGTATCCTTCCAGTTAGTACAAGGATCCTAAACACTATTGTAGAGTCTATATTCAGAGTGATAATTTGACATTTTTTAGTCATTTAATGGGGTCAGGGAGTAGCTGTAAGGATACTGGGTATTAGAAATATTTTTTAGGGAAAAATTGTGACTCATGAATGGATGACTAACCAAATGTAAAGCATATTCTAGCCTAGAGTTTTTGAGCCTATATATTTTTCTAATGTGGCAAGTCCAAAAGAAGTTATTATCTATTAACTCTCTTCTTTCCCTTTGTTAGGATTTCATTTTAATGGCATTGACCAACATTCAAGAATCTGTTTGCATGATACATGTTCACAAGCATGCATGTGTACACACACACACACACACACACACACACTCTAACCTCCTTAACTTTCTCAAACAAAATTCATTTTGATGTCTGTCCAGGAACAGTTTTTCAAAAATTTAAATGACAGTCCATTTAATATTATTTATATTAATTACTTGATTTTGCTTACTGCAAATTGATAAGATGTACTTTCATTTTAGGGTGGCATTTCTGAAAGTTAGAAACAATTCCTTGTGACATTATCAGAGACTTATTGTTAATTACTCAAATTGTAAGATGTATGTCTACTCTAAAAAAAAAAATCTAAAAATTGGAAGTAAAAAGGAATATGTTGTAAGACCTAGAAAATAGTTAGACTTTTGAAGTATGGATTGGACACATAAAATGAAATAATTTCCACCAAGTTATTTAATAAGTAAAGAAGCTGAAGGTCAAAGTATAAATATTATACCAAGCTATAAAGCTTGTTTGTGAGAGAATCCCATAGGTCTATGCTGTTCCTAACTATGACATAAAAGAAAAAACATAGGCAGATCTGTTTAACCACAATGGACCAAACATACGCATTTATGTCAGGTTCCTGGGAACACTCAAACAATGCAGGTGAAGGCGCACACACATTAAGAATGACCGATATGATCCTACAATATGTATAATCAGAAAAATGAGATTACACTCCATTTATGTCTGATCTATCAAAATGTATAAATGCACTATACTGTCATGTACAATTAATTAGAGCAAATAAAATAATTTCAAAAAAAGAATGACATGGACAAAACAAACAATAGGAAAGATGACAGAAAACTGTATAAATCGACAATATTTATAAATCCATTAAATGGCAAAGAGCTTTTGGTGGCATAGTCTATAGATGCTGTCACATTAAACAAGATGTTTTACTGCAAATAACTCTCCATTAGTTATTTTCTCAGCTATATCTTCTTAGGTGCAAAAGTCAACACCAACCTGACCCTTGTTTCCTCTTTGCAACTAGAGAGTTGACTAAGCAATGTATTTTCAAATAAAAAATAAATGCATTTTATATGTATTTATTACATAGTAACACAAAGTCACACATAGTCTTGAATACCCAGACACAAGTTTCTCAAGCAATAATCACCTTTCCTGCACCAACAGCAATATTCTTCCTGCCTTCATATTTTTCTGCATTGCTCTTTCCAGTTATATTTAATCTGTTAAGACAGACAATGACCAACTAAATAAACTTAATAACTCACTAATAGGCTTGCTGTGCAACTTAAAAAACAAAACAAAACACTGAAGTTGGCTTTTTTTCTTAAACTAAGGAATGCTCTAGTTTCAAAAGATAAATTATTCTATGTAACATTGCATGAAAAAAGAGTTCCTTTTCTGACTTTGTCCCATCTTTCCTGCATTTCTATCTCTTCCTGCTTTTTAAAATTTTGCTTTTTTTCTCCTGTACCTCCAGTACATGTTTGCTGCTCATTTTTATTTTCCAGTTGTGGGTTTCCCTTACTGACCCTCCTCATGTCTGGCTCTTCTCAACACACCCTCTCACTCCACCCACATCATCCAGGCACAGGTCTCCTATAATTTTGATTTTGTACATATCACAGCTTTAGCCTTCATTTAATGAAATAAATATTCTTCATAGATGAGTCATATAAGGAACTGTCATTAGCTTTCCTTCTTCCTTTCTTTTTAGATACTTAATTCTTCTTTTTTTTTATGACCAATTCTTTGTAAGGATATCCAGGGAAAATTTCTCCATTGTATCTTCCTGAAGAAATCCAATACAGACCCAACTGATAGTTGTGTGACTTAATCTCCTGCACATGCTATATAGCTGACATCAGGGGATCAGCTTCACGAGCCACCTGCAGAGTCCTGATGCCTTCTTCCTGGGACACAGTTCCATTTCCTAACCCTCGCCTCCCTCTTTCCTGGTGTTTGCCTTTGTTTGATGCAATTTAACATTCGGTAGATTCCATAAATTAGGATGAGGATCAAAAAATTACCTTAGCGAGCATATTCAGAGTGATGATTTGCAAAGGAAATAAATAATTGATGTTAACAGTATTTCATGAGCAATTGTGTTACTTTCTTGGTTCTCTTATATAGAAGGTAATTTCCAACTGTTATGTTGACATTTTCCCTTCTGATAGATTTATCAAACTTCACAATCTTTCTCCCTTTATGTTACTTATCTTAATCTTTACCTTTTATATTAGATATTTTCTTCATATACCAGATTTTTTTTGGCCATATACTGACTCTTTTGAGAATGTGCATTCATTCTATATTCTAAGCAGCCATCTAGCATGAGCGGATATGACTTGGGTAAATATAGTGTCTTTGCAGCATTCTCTGAGACTGCTCAGGTTCTGATAGAAAACTCTCCAAGGAAGGATGGAATTGGAAGGTCTCATTTGTGGAGGGGAAGGCAGTGAGTTAACGTGAAATGGATGTTGGTGGAGGAGAGCTCTTACTTCATTACACACACATTTATTCAATGCCCCTGTTTGGGGAGGCAATCATTTATTCTCCTATGCTCAGAGCTCTCTCATTCATAGATTGTGTGTTTTATCCTCTCCAGAAAAGTAAACTCCCCTTTCTCACAGAGGTCAGAAAATGCCAGTTGGAATAGGGAGAAGAACATGAGAGTTGATTGTTTTGTACATGGATTTTCAGCCAATCCTCTTTATGTCAACCTCCTCTTCACCGACACAAGAAAAAGTAACTGGATGACATGAATTATGGAGTCTTCTGAGAATCATGCAGTGTTAGCATGGTTTGTTTTGCTTCTTCTTTACCTACTTAGAAAGCTGTGTTCTTGGGTCCCTTATTACTTTCCCTGACCATCTAATACCCATCATCAGCATCTCATATCTCATTTCATCTGCCCTGATCTTTAGGTTTATGCATATTTTAAAAAACCCTTTATCTTTATTTTACTGTGGTTTTGAGATAGGGTTAAATTTAGTGTGTGCATCCAACTTGCCATTTTTCCCTGAAGCCTTCTCTTAGTATAAATTAATTTTTAATTTTATAAAATATTTAGGGAGTCTTGAGTTTGAATCTCATCTATATTTATGGATTAGTTCCAAATCTGTTCATTAGTTTATAAGGAAATATGATTTATAATGCTCCAGAAATAATTATAAGATTGTTGATATTTCAAGTTGTCAATACTGAAAGTGAAGTCTGAGATTAACAAAGAAATTGAATAAACTCACATAGAACACAATGTGGGAAACAGAAAGCCAAGGTTGTTCACCAGAGCCAAGTGAGTATTGTAGCTTCCAGTGAAGCCTATCTTTCTGATGTACATCTTCTGAAAATGTATTTTATTAGATATTTCATTGGTAAAATGATCTTCATAAAACACTTACTGAAAAATCTCTTACTGTGAGAGTGAATCTTCCCCTTGGAAATCAGCTGTAAAATGTGGAGGTAAAGGGAAATCACATTAGGTACCTAAATATTAATAATTAAAATTGTGCAACATTATACCTGCAAGGTAAGAAAATAGATGCTTTCTACTATGTGAGTTCCTCTGGCAACTATGATTCACTGTTGCCACTGTCCAGTAAACTGTAATATTTTTCAAGTGTCACAAATAACTCGACTGCTCTTTGTCATACTTTTGTCTCAGAATTCTTTGAAATGTTGGTTTGGGTGGCAATTAACTCAAGGCAGATCTTTGAATTCACAAAGTTTGATCAAGAAACAATAATTCATTAAATTAAGTAAAACAAAACAAGAATAAATTTGCTTCAAGGGAAAAGAGGAAGAGGAGAGCAATGAATAATGAACTTCAGTTCCACATACACACACACACACACACACACACCATTATATCCAAAGTCAGAGTGTTGCGTAAAGATTCATCATCAGTGAAGAAAACACTGAAAATGTCACATCCTCAAATGGTGAAGATTAGTATAACTTAAACAATTAGTAGATTCAGATTGGAAGGGTTAAGAAGGAGTGTGTTGGAAGTTCAGAGTTTTTTTTGTGCTTTTGAAGCAGGAAAGGGCATATGGTTTGATAACCATGGGTGTCACTGATGCAAATATATTCATTTAACTTAAATATTTACGAAAGGGAGAAGCTTTTAAACAATACTGTTACAATGTTTGATAATGATTATATTTCCGTATAATGGTTTTTCACATTAGGCATGCTTCTAATGTTTGGGGGTAGGACCAAAGAACAAATAAAGGCCTACATGTCACATGTCTAAAAATTGGAAGGTTATTAATTAAATTTTGTCTATTCTAGTCTACATACTGATAATTGTAAAAATATTGCAAAGCTTTCCAGAGAGCAGAAGCAGTGAATGATAGATGCTCAAGGAGCTCACATTGTAAAATCTATTTTCTTACCTTACAGTTGTAATGCTGTGCAACTTTAAGGATTAATATTCAAATGTACAATGTGATTGCCTTTACCCCACACTTATCAGGATCTCCTATCATAATCTGCTTTATAGGGATGGACTATCCTCATGATCCTCAAGACTGAAAGAAGCAGTTCCACCGTGGTCTACCTTGGCCACCATCCCTAACTCGAGTGTGGAGGCTGGTGCAGCAGAGAGCAGCTGAGACCAGACACAGGAATCAAGACAGGACTGCTCTACCTGAACTGGGATGGCAACTGAACCAGAAGCTGGGAATTCAGAAATCAGGTTTCACCTACATTGTTCAATGTTAGAAATTGTACCCATTGACAGAATTAAAAAATGAATCACTCTTTGCAAATTTTAAAAATTATGGAAGAGCAAAGAATATTTGCTTAAAAGGAGAAACAAAATGAAAAGTCAAGAAAGTTTTGAAAATAGATATTATATAGAACTAAAATTACATAACATGCTTAAGGTCAACTAGGTTGGTTATGAAATATCAACTTAAGTTGAAGGAAAACATATAAGGTTATGAAAGTGCTGAAAACAAATTTAAAGTTTATAAAACATATATCAATTGGGAATAAGCTTGACTAAACATATTGCAGAAACTCAAAATGAAAACCTCTAGTATAAGAGTACATAATGGAATTGCTAACATAAGCATGTTTCTTAATGCAGTTTCATATTAATCACAAATTCAAAGTTCTCCCACATCCCTCTTCCAGTCCAAGGGAGTGGCCCACATGCTATCTAAGATGACTATTCAACAGTTAGACTGTTAAACAGATCCAATAGTGAAGCGATAGAAATGAGAAAACATCAAAGGGAATATTCTCTTCCTTAAAAAAGAAAAGAAAAAGAAGAGAAAAGAAAAGGAAAAAAAGAAAGGACAAAAAGAACCCTACCTTCCCCAGAGTTACTAAACTTCTAATTAACTGTCACTGGGAAAAATGTATGCATGGGTTCATGCCTAAGCCAAAAGAAAAGCTGAAGAATGTATTCTTTTAGCTTTAGCAATGTCCTTGGCAAAAACCAAAATGGCTTTTACTATGGAAGACAGCAAAATGGATATTGGGTATTATTTATCTATCTGTGGTATACTATATATTAGGTATCCATAGATTGTGTGTTTTCCATGCTTGAAAAACAGCACCCCTCAAAATGAGCCAGACTTTTGCTCCCTCAGTTTGAAATTGTTTCCTAAGCAATGTAGCATCCTCTCCATCAGGCACAAGGTATGGCTACTCGATCTTAGCAATGAGCTACTAGACAGGAACTCTGTCCCCAAACATCCAATGCACAATCATGGCTAAGTAACAGCATAACTTAATAAAAACTCACATTTGTAAAAAGCAAGCATAGTAGTTACCAGGCAAAAGCATTGGTCCATCAGGAATTCCCAGCACTGCAGATCTAGCCTTGATGAAAAACTGAATTGACGAGTCAGTATGACTATTGCTTTCTTCTCTCTGGGAGAAAATATCTCATTTATTTTCCTCCAGGTTTCTTCCCTGTCCCATATTATGGTGCATCACCCTCCATGGTCATCTCTAAAACCTGAACATTCTCATCATTTCTTATTTTTTCCTTTCATGCATCCTGTTGTTTCAAGTATTGGTCCCACACGGAGACCATTTGACACAATAGCTTCTAAGGAAGGCTAATTCCACTTTTGACAGAGAACTGTTACCAGAACTTGGAAAAGACGTTCAGATATGGTGTTCATCTTTGCTAAGGAGGCAGCTGCATTGCAGTTTGTGATGACTTCATTTTGTAAACTAAAAGAATCTCACCTTTCAAGTATGTAAGGCTCCATAGCACTGGAATCTCAGTCAACTGAGATAACTGAATAACGTCTGCAAAGCTGGGATGCTATAAAATGTTTAGAGATAAGTATAAAAAGGTGCATCAAAAGAAGAGACCTTTTGCTTTCCTCAAACTGTTCAATTTAAGGTTGTCCCACTGGTCTATTTTTGCCTATTTTGTTTTGCTTTTGGTATTATGTCCAGAGACAATTGCCACGTCCAATGTAAGGAAACTTTCCCCCTGTGTTTTCTATTAGGAGTTTCACACGTCCAGAGTTTTTATCTATGTTTGAATCTTTAGTTCATTTTAAATTGGTTTTCGTACATGGAATAAGTAGAGACTTGATTTTGTTTTCTTGTTCGTTTGTTTCTTTCATTTTTCATTCTTTTTCTTTTTCTCTTTCTTTTTCTTTCTCTTCCTTCTTTTCCAACTACTCCTCTTCTTCTTCTTCTTCTTTTTTGTGAGTGGATAGCCAGTTTTCTCATAAACATTTATTGATGAGACTGCCTTCCTGCATTGTGTATTCTTGGAATCCTTCCCAAAGATCAATTGATAGTGGGTGAATGGGATTGTTTTGGGTCTCTCTATTCCATTGGTCAAATTTTGCACAAAAAAAGAAATAAGCTACAGAATAAAAAGACAAGTTATGCAATTTGAAAATCACATATGTGATGAGGGCTTTATTTCTGAAATAAGGAACTTCCATGACTCAATAGGCAAAGCAAAATAAAAATTTAAAAAACCTCCCATAAACCAATTAAGAAATGGGTAAAAGACTTGGGCAGATATTTATTCAAAGAAGATATATATATGGAAAAAAGTATATTAAAAGATATTAAACACCACTAGTATTGGAAAAATGAAAAACAAAATAAAATCATCCCTCATACCTACGAGGATGGTTATTAATAAATAGTAAAGAAGCATTGATGAGAATACGAAGAAACTGAAACTCTTGCACACTGTTGGTAGAAGTGCAAAATGGTTCATCTGTTATGGAAAGTAGTATGGTGGTTCCTCAATTTTTAGAAATAAAAGTACCACATGATCCAGGAATCCCACTTCTCAACATACATCCAAAGGAATTAATATCAATATCTCGAAACAGTATCTGCACCTCTATGCCCTGGACCAGCATTATAACAATTGTCAAGATGTGTATACACACTGGTTTCTATTGACAAATAAATGCATAAAGAAAATGTATTATGTACACACCACATTGAGGAACATTCAGCCTTAAAGAAGAGAGAAACTCTGTCATGCACATCATTATGGTTGAATCTGGAGAAATCAAGAATATAATAACTTTCCAGAGGTTGGGAGATGGGAAAATGTGGACCTGTTTAACAGGAATTTTTAAAAGAGAGAGATTTAAGATCTTAAATGTGTGTCTTTGGATATTACAGTTTCTCAGAAAAGCATAAAAAATCAGCCAAAGAAGAGCAAAAGAAATTCATGGAACCTTTTGAAATAGTTGGTAAATGATGTTAATAAATAATTAAGTAAAATGAAAAACCACTAGATAACATAATGAAGACAAAAGAGAATAATGTCCCAAAATGGGGACTCTGGTTGAATAAATTACTGCATATTATGAAGGAGGCATGTTAACAATACAGGTACATTTAGCCCAACCATAGGCAAATAAATTAGAATTTTGGAAGAGTTAAATGATTAAAGATTTATATAATTTGAAGACAAAAGTACTGCATGATTTAATTTATATTTATAATCTAAAAATGTCAGCCTCATTTGAACAAGGAGTGGAAAGGTGGTTAGCAGACATTGCATAGGGAAAGGGCAGATGCCTTTCCAAGGCTGGAATCACAGGACATGATGAATAAAGTTAACAGCACAGCATGAACTTTCTAATTGGCTACAAACACTTGTAATTATTCCAGGTGATAGGTATATTAATTAACTTGATTTAATTATTATTTATTATATTCATGATCATTACATTACTGTATTCCATACATTGATATAAATATTGTCAATTTATAATAAAAATTAACTGTGACCTTGTCAGCCTCTTGTTCCTGTACTGCTTCAAATCTATTAATTTTTATGTTTTGAATTTTAACTACAAATGACCCAGCTCTGCAAAACCAAATAAGTTAACAAGTTAATCCTTCTCTGTTCCCTATTAACAAAACAGCAAGTGAAAACGGATCACTTCTAAGGGTCTTTCCAAATTGAACATTCTGTGATATTAATTTGTAATGAATATTATTTTAGAGCACCTTTGAGGACCAATTATTCACAGTCATTTCTTTCTCTATTATTGTCAAATTGAGAATATGCATAAAACAAATAGGGATTAACATGTTCTTCCTGGTGGTGGAAAACCTTCTCTTCCCCATCTGAATAAAACTTAAAGAAAACCATAAAAAGAAAGGCCATAGAGCTGGAGTTTTCTCTCTGTGGGGCTGGAATCGAATCTCAAGTAGCTCCATGAAGGACATCACTTCTTGTTAGAACAGGGATTCGTTTTTAACCTCTAAGGGACTGGAATTGGATTATTAACCTTATCAAAACCATTCATCTCTTTTATAACATTATAGTCTCTAATATGTAATTTTAAATAACATGGTATTACAGTGTATGATTATACTATAGTTAAATTAACCAATTACCTATTGTTATATATTTATACTCTTGATAAATTTTATTACATTAACATAAATTTATTTTCTTTCATTGTCACTTATCCCAGGTAAAATTGTAAAAGTTCAGATTTTTCTAAAATTAATAAAAATTTCATATACCAATCTATTTTTACATAAACCATATCTATTAGTTTAGTTTGACCAGAACTACCTGATAAACATTATATTGACAGTGATCTTATTATATCATAGAAGTTTAGCTAAATCCTGAAGTTGTTATGAGTCTGATTTACTTTCTTCAAGTAGAAAATTTAAATAATGCTATGAAATTTGTATGTTTTTATTTGGTAGAAACATGATAAGGTTTAAATTTTAACTAACCATGAAATGTCTTCAAAAGTCAAAATTAATACAAATAATTAAATTTTTTTTGCAAAATCTTTGACATATTGTGCCACTTATGTATGGTCACAAATGATGAGTATGAATATTTGGGAACTTATATCCTTTTTATATCCCTAAAATATATTTCAAGCTTTTCAATAAGAAAATGTAAATAAAATACCTACTTAGATTAAAAATAATACTTCTAAAAATACCTAAAGAATTTTTTGAGAACTTTGACCCAAACTTAAGTACTACCTTATAACAACTAAAGAACACCAGAAAATAATTTAATATTTCACTTGTTCTCATTGTTTCTAAGGTTTATGTCTCATTTAATCATTAAATCAGCTTTGTAATGCTAGGATTATTCTTATTATTTTGATTTTTTTTTCATTTTGGTAGTGGGGATTGACTTAAGGGTGAGTTACCACTGAGCTATATCCTCAGTCTTTTTCATTTTTTACTTTGAGATGGAGTCTCATTAAGTTTCTAGAATCTTAATAAGTTGTTGAGGCTGGCCTTCAACTTGAGATCCTCCCGCATCAGCCTCCTGTCACTGGGATTACAAGCATGAGCCACTATGCTCGTCTTGATAAAAAAAAATTTTTTTTTAGATTTAATGGGTTTACTATACTCAGGTAAAATAGATTATTCAGTAGTATAAATGATGTATGTTACAAATAGTAAATTCCAATCACAATGCTGTAAAAGAAAAAACATGTGTTTTTTTTTCTTTCAAAATACATACACTAGCCAAAAGTAAATATAATTCATCCTTCAAATGATCTAATTTTCATAGGAATTAATATGGTAAACATGATTATCTTAGGAAATCAACTATTAATAAAATAATTTTATTGTAACCAATATATCATTGCAAAATGAAAGTTACTATTTTCAGAATACTTTTTAAATTTAATAATAATCCATGAATTAGAGGCCAAAAGAAATTCTTTAAGAATATTATTAGGTTTTCCAAGGATTTTAACATTCCTAATTAGAATATCTTATTGATCAATTAAAATCTCTATTGTTGCTAAATATACTCTAAAGGAATTTCCTTTATACATTGAGCTTTAGAAAATGTATGCCAGTTTATAATTTCTTTCCAGAACTTTCTGGACCACCATATGCACTACCTTAACAATGAAATGTCACCAAAGACCTAAATCCCCCATTTTAAGTCCTATAAAGTAACAATGTCTTGACATTTTGAAAATATGTCACCACAGAGTGCCAATTGGTTTTCCTACCTCTTCCTCATATTTTCAGTTCTCACTGTGCACTTACAAGTTTGATTATCAAATGCTTTTTTCATTCAACTCATTGCCAATTGGTTAAAACCTTACCACTAGTAGATTTCACATTGTTTACTGAAGCACAAAAACTGTATTTTTGCAGCATTTGACACTACAGAAAATACTTCTTGGCTCAGCTAAAACCCAGCCATTCTGTGTCTTCTCCACTCTTTTAAACTCCTCCTTACCCTCTTTTGTGGCTTCTCCACCTGTTCCAAAATGCTGCTGCTTCTTGGACTTCTGACTTGGACTCTATTCTTTTTCTTCCTCTACATAGCTGGACATTGATTTCTTATTGGATATTAAGGATAGTCACTGCTACTTTATTTCTCCATCTGAATAGCAAACATACACCTGCAAACTTGTATCAAACCAAACTCATTAGGTTCTATCTCAAACTTCTTTTTCGATATCTTTTCTTAAAATAATAGCCTTTATGAGAATTTCTAAATTTACAGAAAATTGAAGCTGAATGTTTTTATACAATCTCTCCTAACTTTCCCCATTTTTTCCTGTTATTACCAATTTTCATTTGTCTGGTACATTTGTCGCAATTAACCAGCTAATATAGATGCATTATTATTACCTGAAAATCATCACTGGCAATGGGATTCACTCACTCTGCTGCACCTTCTGTGGGTTTTGAGGAATGTGCAATCCACCATGAAAATATCATCCAGCGGTGTTTCACACTCCACGGTCTCTGCAGGCTCCCTGTTCCCCCCCCCCCTCCCTCATTCTGGCAACCACTGATCTTTGGACTTTCACCATAGTTTTTCAGAATGTCACACAGCTGGGATCATAAAGTCCATGGCCTTTTCAGGTTGCCTTTTTTTCATTTTGCTACATGAGTTTAAGATTCCTGATGCTTTCTTGTCCCTTGATAACTCATTTCTCTTTATTGCAGAAAAACATTGCATTGCCTGGATGATCCCTTCTATTCATCTATTCAAGGACCTCCTGATATTTCTGGGTTTAACAATTACAAATAATACTTATATAAACATTTTTTGAGCAGGATTTTTTTTGTGGATATTAATTTTCAACTCATATGGTACATACCAAGGAGTATGACTACAGCATCTTGTTACTACAAGTTACTCTTGTTGTTAGAGGTTATTTGACTTTGCAGAAGGCTGCCAAACCATCTTCCAAAGTGGCTGTATCATTTTACATTCCCACCCAAAATGAATGAAGCTTGCTTACCTCCAAGTGTCTTTCAATGTTGTCATTTTTTTTAAAGTTGAGGAAACAGTTACTTAAATTTATAGCACTTAATGAAATTCACTGAATATTAAATATTCAATTGAGTTTCAATAAATATGTACCCTGTGTAACCATGAGCCCAATCAAAATTTAGAAGAAAACTAATCCCTCCAGAGGATTCACTATGGCCAATTAATTTTCTGTTAATCCCTTCCCCTCAAAACAATCTATAATTTTGATTTTTGTAATAATAGATGCTTAGCTTTTCTTGAACTAAGTAAAAAAATATTTCATACAGTTTGTTACCATTTTGTATATGGATGTTTTTCTCAACATGTTCTTTTGAATTCATTCAGGTTTTTGTATTTAAAAGTAGCTTACTAATTCACTAATTTTTACTGCTGAGTCGTATTCACCTCTGCACATATTTTGTAATTTATTTACCTAGTTTGTTGTTTCCTGAACATTTGAGTTGTATGGGATTATTGGGAATAATGTTGCTGTGAACATTCTTGTGTAATTCTAGTGTGCGTGCATGTGTGTGTGTGTGTATGTGTGTGTCTGTGTGCTCACATTTCTCTTGACTAAATATCTAAGAGTAGAATTCTGAGTCACAGGGTAGATTTGTTGGTTTAACACTGTACAAAGCTGGAGAACACTTTTCCAAAGTGCTCGTTGACGTTGCACCCCCACAGTAAGTGTTTGAGTGTACCAGTTGCTCCGACATTTGGGCCACATTTTCATGTCGTTAGTCCTTCCAATTTCTGACATGTGGTGGGTGTTTAATGATGTCTCATTGTAGTTGTCAGAATGACAATTTAACAATTAAATTAGCTCATACCGTGCCCTCTTCCAGCACCTCCAGTGACATGGCAGTTCCTTGCTATGCTTTATAGAGGAAAGTCCCCACAGCCCTAAACCACACTGGGGCCTCCTCCTGGACTCCAGACTGCAGCATGTCACATGTCCCTACTGCCAGTCTCCTGTGTGTTTCTTCACGCCCACTCCTGTTCTGTCTACCATAAGCAGATTCAAGTTTCCCTCCCTCAGTGCTCAGGACTTCTGTGTTTTGTGTATACTGAATCCTTAATATTGAAAGTCCTTCCTCTTTTATTTATTTATTTTAGAAAATGATTTCTATTTGAGCAAATCAGATGTCCCTTTTCTCTGGAACTTTCCTCAGTTCCTCTATGGAATGCTTGATTCTTCTTCTTTGTATTCCCAGGATATTTTATCTTGTGCACAAATTTCAGTTTCAGCCTTTACATTTTATTTTAATAATCATTATATTAAAGTCTTTATCAAATGACTCTGATGTCCATGAGACTGGTATATATGAACATTGTACCCTAAGCTCCAGAATCATCACTGTCCTCAACAACCGTTCATTAAATGAAAGAACAATAACATGCTTACTATCTTCTTTAGTTTCATAATGGGAAGTATGTCCCTGTGTTTCAGAAAGAATAAAGAACAAAACATTTCTCCTTACATGAATGATTTCTGAGTATTGCTCTGTCTTCAAGGTGGAAAATATGCCTACTCCAAAACTTTCTAACTTTTTACCAGATTTCATGTGTTTGTCATAAATTAATTTCAAAGACAAACTGACTCACTTAAACTAGACATTATTAATGAAAATAATCTTAGATATTTTAATTAGGCCACTTCGACTAAGAGGAGTGGTAATAATTTACTAAATTAAATAAATGTATTGATATAGTGTTTAAAAACCTGGTGATCTGATACTAGGGTGCATGGATTGAGTAAATCTATCATCTTTTTCTGCTTGAATGGTCTGGCTCCCATGCAAAAAGATCACAATGCCAGATACTAATTCTTCAAATCTGGTGACCTGGTCTAACCAATGAGATCTGAGAGTCTGAGAACAAAGGTCTGGAGAAGAGATTTCTCTCTTAAAGACAGGGATCTGAGAGGGAGCCTCTCTCATTTGAGTGCTTGATCAAACTGAATGGGTGTTCTGGGAAGATTCTAGAAGCCATATTGCAATTATGAACTGAAGGATTAAAAGTCAATGCACAGTGTGAATATAGTTCACCTCGTCTGTTGAAACTTCTCTATATGCAGGGATGAATCTCCAGCTAGAGATTTAGAAGACAAGTTTTGGATGAGGTCCATCATTGACTGGAACAGTGACTCAATCTGGAACAATGAGATTCCGTCCGACAGGAAATGGGAAATGGCATTGAGAAGTTTTTGCCAGTCTGGGCTGAACATCAAAACGGGACTATAAATGCAGAGTTTGAAGCTGAAAATGCCAGTTCTATGAAAGTAGGTCATCAGAGAAAAAAGAGCCAGTGAAATAGATATACAAATTCTTAAGTGGCTCTGATTTTGCCACGGTGTTTATTTACCACTAATGTAACATATTGTGACGCAATATATGCATATTGCTTATTGTTGTGTTCTACAAACAATATAGTTAGAAACTTAGTTCCATTTTTGACAGGATTTTTTTTCCCCATTGATATGTACCAAGTGCTAAGAACAGTGTCTCGCACTTAGAAGTTATCCAATGAATAATTTTTAAATAAATGAGTAAGTATTGGTTTCAAATTGGGTTCATTTCAGATCAAAAGAATTACTCCATGGGATATAAAATCTTGTTATAGACTTACTGTGCAATTTTTTGATAGTTTAAAAAAATTCACAAATATTTGGATTTAAAGAGTTTCAGTAAAGGAAACAACTTTGATGAGGAATTGAATGGAGCAATATGATAAGTTGAGAAATAATTTGAAGAGTACTGGTCAAAAAGTCAACAAAATCCCATGTTCAGAAATTCAGATGTATTCATAATTGAAAAAGAAATGAAAAATGATAAGTAAAAAGAAATCACAATGGTTTTTAGATATTAAATTATTCTTTGAAACCATGAGTTGAATAAGCAGAAAGGAGAATGTACTTGAACCATGTTAAAAACCAAATCAATATCTATCAATAGGGGCTATGTAAATTGGAGTGTTATTTAATTTAAAAGTGAAATTTGTTCGAAGGAGCCTAGAAACCACATTAGTGAGAACATCAAAGCCTTAACTTTTTCCCTATGAGTGTCTTTAATTTGTAATTCAGTCACTCTGAATCTTTTTGAAACTAATATCACAACCACTCCCCAAATTAAGTGATTAAATGAACAAATAAGGAAACAAGTAATTTACCATAATTATCAACTTGATGGAGTATAATCTTAATCTTGATTAAGCAAAGTATCTCAATTTCTTTCTTTTTAATTCTTCTGGCTGGAGTGCTTCTGTTTGATCTCTGAATACCCAAAGGAGAGCACATCTTCCAGTATGATAAATCAACTAGAGCTGAGTCTGATCCTAATAGCCATGGGAATTTGGATAAGTCACTGAACATCAAAACCAATACCATTAATCATATTTCACAGAAATCCAATGTGTCCTTTGTTGGATTTCATAAAGAAATAGTTATTGTTACATTTCTTTTTAGCCTTTCAATGTCAGAATAAATTCTGAGAAAAGCAAGTGTTCTTGCCAAGGACAGTTGATTAGACCAGACTAAAATCACATGAGTTCAGTACTTTACAGCTTATTCAATAATATGACATAGGAGACTCTGTTTAATCCAGACAACAAACCAGTGAGGATTTGGGAAGTTTTTTTTGTTAACCTATTTCACCATTAAAGAAACTAGGATTTATAGAGCTCATGTAGCTTGCACAAATTCACAGCATGCCATATATTCAAGGAAAAATAGTAACTTTTTAAAATTTTTTTATTTTTTGGTGGAAGGTACTGGGGATTGAGTCCAGGGGCATTTTACCACTGAGCTATATATCCAGCACCCTCGTTTTCATTTAGCTTTTGTTTTGATACAGGTATTGCAAAGTTACTGAGGCTGGCCTTGAATTTGGGGTCCTCCTTTCTGAGCCTACTGAGTAGCTGGGATTACAAGCATGCACCACCATGCTCTACCACTCAAAAGTATGCACATTTTTCACCAAATTGTTCTTTTTAATTATCAGCAAATTCAACTCCCATTGGTTCCTCTCACTGTCAAGCTCTTTTCTTTCTTTTCTTAAAGTACACAGAAAAAGAAGAGCAATTTCCCTAAGTAATATATAATATAATAAGGTATTTTAAATATATAGTATAATATAATATAATTTAATATAATATAATATATAATATTGCATGTAATATTATATCACTTTCTTAGGTAAGACTCTATTAGGTTTCCACTGCCGATAGACAATAAACTGGAATAAACAATAAACTGGAACTTCTGTGGTCATCTGTGAAGGGCCTGCCTACCTTCTCTTCTGAGATGTCATCTTTCTCTCTCCATTTCATTAGTGACATATTAGCCCAATTTCTGTCTCTCCAACATGAGATGCTCCATCTCAAGGCCTTTGCATGTGTTTATCTTTCTTGGAATCCTCTTCCCTCAGGTTTTTGCATGATTGCTTCCTATTCTCAACTGAAATGTCACCTCAACATAGGATCGCTCACAACCCCTTACATAAGCAACTCCGTCCAATGGCTAATTGTCTTACACTTTGACTTCTTCATTGAGTTGATCTATACCTGAGGTTATCAACTATGTAAATGTTCACAGTGTACATGTACTTCCCCCTATTTAGAAAGTCAATGATTTGGGGACAGAGTCTCTATTGTTCTCACTTTATTTCTACAATTTAGAATTAAGAGTAAGTGGTTAATAAATACAAATTACCAATAAAAATGGAAACAAAACTAACCTTCCCTAAATTTGTTCATCATCCAAGCTACAGATGAATATTTCATTTCACTTCATTGTCCCAACTCTCTCAACCCCTCCACTGCTTTACTCAACACAATCTAGTTTTTGTCCATACTAACCTGCTGGAACTCTCTCCTGATGTCACAGACAACACTGTGTCTTCACCCCTGATGTGTTTGAGGTAGAATAAGAAAAGTTGACTACACCTTTGCAAGTCTGTTCTACTCTGACTTTCATAATACTTTTCCATCCCTTAACCTATGCCATTCCCCTTCCTCCACTTTCATTGCACTTGCTTTCTTTCAAACCCCACACTTCTTTCAGATGCCTCTGAAGCCTCCCAAGGATCTCCAGGCAAAGTTGTTATTCTTTCCTTGATGTTCCAATTGCTCACAATACATGCACTAATATTTTTTCATACCAATTATTTGTCTGTCTCATTCTGTCCTGGAATGAAAACTGCTTGAGGTTAGGGAAATTCTTTACTCGTGAGGTATCTTGATGTCTAAGATTTGGCTCTTAACTGAGGAATTAAATATGCATGTCTTGCACAGAGCATGATGATACCACATGAAAGGATGGGGATCTTCACATAGGGTTTCGGCAGCATTTTGCACACTCCTGACATCACTTAGGAACAACCTTTAATGTGGGATATAGTTGGACTGGCGTGGAGAATAAGAACGTATCCAAAAAGTGGAACATCTCATAATCATAGAATTTTAATACAGACAGTTTTTCATGTCAGCCTTCTCTAATGTTCTTCCTAACTTGTGTAAGTAGACATAATATTACTGAGGATATGTTCCTGGGGTCATTTGCTGATGATATTGTAACATACCATATTAATATAACCAAAGAAGAAAATCCTTAAAGGAGTTATATAAATGTTAGTAATTGTCAATACGTTGCTGTAAACTCAAGAACTTTTGGGTTAAACAGATTTCTTTTGCAGTCAATTGTTATTGAAAAATAGTTGCTATTGTGCATTGTGCAGAAAGCAACATGTAATGGAGAGTCAGGCAAGTTTTGGAATTTCTTTGTGTTGTAGTGGATTGATGTAGGATTGAAATTACTGCCAGCTCCACAGAGGATGAGGTAAAGTGGGCTGCTTCATTCATATCCAGCAAGAAAATGAAGTAGCACAACCTTTGGGAAAGTATAGGCATTTACTATCAGGAATCTCAAAATTTTTACTATTCTATGACCATAATTTAATTTGTGGGCATCTGCCAAAAGGAGAGAGGAGAGCAAGAACAATACAAAATATTACACTTAAAATATTTATGATAGCATCACCAAGAGCTTCAATGAAGTGAAAATAAATGTCATTAGTTTTAACAGGAGAGTCAATACCTGTGCTTCTGATAAAATGCAGGGATATTTGACCAATGTACCATGATTACAAACCATGGAAAATTTTTATGGTCCTACCATTTAGTTGACCAGTAGGATATTATTCTGAAATTAAAAGTGTTTTCAAAGATATTGAAATAACATGGATCTTAAATGTGGACAGATGAAAAAATTATATGCAAAGCCCTAACAACAGCAAAGAAATTAGATATAATGTGTGATCCCAGATTTATCAAAATTAACATGAAGAAAAAAATTAACAAAACAAGGATAACATTAACTATAAGAATAATGGTAATATTAATCCTTGTAGTTGACATGTTTCTGAATTTCTGTATTTTAGTACATTTTTAATGAGGATGCTGTTCAGTGCAGGGAAAAATTATCTATGTCCTTTTGATATCAAGAAAGCCTTCCAGAGAAGGCTTGGTGGAAAAGCAAGATTACTTACTTGGTTATGGCATTTGATGGCAAATAAATAAATAAATAAATAAATAAATAATATCTAGTCTCTCCATCTCTGATTTTTGGAACTCTAAGAGAATTATTAAGAAAAAAAACCCCAGGATATAGAAACACAAACACCTTTTGATTATCATGTCTGAAACATACTCTCTTAAATGTTGCAGATAACTGATTTGATACTGAGAATGAGTTCATGAGACACGCAATCACATGCTAAAGAAGGAAGATGAGGAAGGGGGGCTTCTAGGAGAGAACCAGACCAGGGAAGAACTGAAAGGAGCTGGGAAAAGGAAGGAAGGAGGAAGGGAAAGAAGGTCAAAGGAAGGGAAAAGATCCTTCAGACTCTAACCTTCACCTTCAGAAAGACAGTCATGTATGTTGTCCCTCCTGAATGAATTTTGTCATTGCTGAATCATGTTCATTACTCAGAATTTCAGGTGTCAGTCAAGAGGTTGTATAATGAAAAATAATAGTGTATATTCTCCTCATACTTTCAGTATTTACTTCTCCAATCAAGTCAATTTCATTTTTAGCCATTTATTTTTAAGTGTTATTGTCACATATTTTTCAAAATGGACAGCAGTTATTTCTTGAGGGGGAGCTTCTATCTTAACAATTAAAAATTTTAGTTTTAACTTCACACATTTATGAAATACAGTGTGATCTGATAAATATATTTAATATGTAATGATCACATCAGTTTAAATGTATTTCCAGCTCCTTAAATGTATATCATATCTTGGTTTTTGGAACCTTCTAATTCTTCTTTACTGGTTCTTATTAAATATATAATAAATTGTTATAAACTGTAATTGCCCTACTCTGCTCTGGGACACCCAAACTTACTCTTTCCTTCTAACTGTATTTTGACAATGATACAGATATATCCTATGATAATATTACTACAATGTATTAACAGAGAATAGGGACTTCCTATTTGGGTGTGCAGTTTTCATTAAGAAATATAGATAATTAAAATCAATTTTATTTTATTATAAGCAAATCGTGATAAGCAATTTTTTTTACTGACAATTTTTTGTCCACTACCTAAATTTTAATCTTTAAGGCCATTCTAAAATTTAAGACTCATGGTTGCTTACACAGAAAACATATATTCTATTGGCTACGACATTGTGACAAAAATAATCACTGAAATTTGAGTCAGAAAACCTGAATTTCAATGGTAAACCTGTCCACCTTCAAGTTAGTTTGGCTTCTGAAACTAGAAGACTCATCAAATAATACTGAATTTTGATGATTAAACCTAATGTCAAAATAAATACTTGATGTAAGAGTTAATAGCAAAATTTATTAAAAATACTGATTTTTAAATACAGATCATTTAAAAAAATTTTAGAATATAAATTCTTAGAATTATAATGAGCATATGATTATATCTGGCATAAATTCTAAAAAGCAAGTCTTAGTATACTGAGATGAATTTATAAAGGCCCTCATGATGGCTTATTATGATGAAGATGATCATATTGCTAATGTTAGTTTAACTGTATTTTTAAAAGTCACATAACTTTTTGAGCACAAATTTTGTCTAGAGCCTGAAAATTTCTTAACTATGTTATAATATTCACCATTATTGTATGTTATTTTTAAATTTTAATGTGGGGTTATTGCAACTTTAGAATATGTGTCGTCAAGTAACTTGACATTTGAGAAGTCCATAAGTCAGTACTTTCTCTTCTATCAACAGATCCTTAATTACTCAAAAGACCTGCAGTGGAATGCTTATTACATTAGATACAAATACTGTGAAAATAGTTATTAAAGTTGTAGATGCTAGAAAAACCTCAAATGTTACAATAGTTTTTTAAATTATTTTTCAATGAAAACATGGAGAACCTGAGGTTAATTGATCTACTCACAGGTGCACAACTGGTAAAACTGAAGGGCTGCAAGTATGTCTTTTCCCACTGTCAGAGTTCCTTTGACTGATTCTGAACTTTTTACCTGTCATCAACTTTTAGAGATGGAGAGGTTATTACTAGTAGTTTCTTGAGGAAACATGATTATACTTGCTATTTATAATTTTTAAACAATTGTTGGCTTACTTAAATGAGCATCATTCATTTTAAACAATTTTATTCTAAATAAATCATTTTAAATTGCAGTGATTATTCTCCATCAATAAATTTGCTATTGATTGCTCATCTTGGAATACCCTGATGTCCGCAAGGAAAGTATTAATAGTACGTGTCACCTTTATTTTGAAATTCTTCTGTGATTATCACTTTTATAAGAGTAATACATTATGCTTCTATTTAGAATAATGTAGATTCATGCTCAAGTGGATACTTTGTCGATTTCTATTCCCACTCCCTAACATTTCTAACTGGTTTGGTCATAATGATAAATAATGGTTCATGATCAAATTTCATCAACACCCCTGAAATACTTATAATAACATTAGCATCACACAAGGAGAATAATAAAATTTTATTTTAATGGAAGATATATCATGGATCTTTACAAAAGTACCCAAATTATATAAAATTTCTGGAAAGTCAAAATATTTACTAGCTGCCAAAGCAGCATTTACAACTGACATCATCATATACTTCTAATTATAAGCAGGAAAAAACACTACTTAAAAACATATCCATACCCCCAAAACAAGTGAGAGGAGACATCCTACAACTCTTACTTGTGGAAATATTCACTTGCTTTCAAAAAGGAAGTTATTTCTTATGGTACAATTTTAAATTCCCTAATGTTTTTGCTGCAATTAGCTTAATGAAATAAGTGCTTTCAATGGACAGGATCACATGTTTAGAATATTCTAAATTAAAATAGAAAAACAGTATTATATATGTGTCAATAGAATTATTATGAAAAAAATGTTTTAAAAAAATAAGTCATACACAAATCCTTGCCCTTTCCCAGTGTATTTAGTAAAAGAGTGCCCCCTTGTGATTTCTAAATCTCACGCAGCAGCAACTTCTACCAATCAGGGACATTTTTTTCAATTTCAGAAAAAAATTTCATGTCCTCAAAGTACTTCCAAGCACTTTCTTATTCCACATGAAACTACTTTAAATTTGTTTTTCTGGAAGTAGAATAAAGTATTTCATGGGGATTTCTGAAACATCAGTTTTAAGAACAGCACTATGTATCCCAGAACCGTAGCTGATGCGATTCATACATGCTGCTGTTTTCCATTTTTGTGCACAGGTAGGTGTCTCTCTACAGACGGAAAACTTTTTTACAGAGAATAAAGCTTCTGAACTTGGACTGATTAGACTTTTTCTGACAGTGTGGCATAACCTTGAGGTGCTTTGTGCTGTTCTTTATTATGAACCCAAGGATAGGATGGAAGAGGCCATATGATCCTCATAGTTCTCAGTGGAACTGTCAGTGATACCAACAGGGAGTTGTTTGTGTAGATCCAAAGAGCAACCCACCCAAGAGAAGCAGATACTGGGAACTTGTGCTCATGCAGATCTGAAACACTGGAGAACATCTCTTTGTAGCTTTAATCTGAATGCTGTATCAATGACAAATTGTGAAATTAAGTTAATGGGAGAATGGGGTTTTTATTCAAAATTACTAGATTAATCTTACCACTGTCAGTAATTCTGAGCAGAGTAATTAATGTTATGGAGCATGGTACTTTTCTTTATGGACAAGGAACATTTGTATGTAATAGCTCTCAAGCAACTTCTAACACTGGCATTTATTTCTTTACATAAGAAAAGATGATCTCTAAATTTTCTCAATTAAAATATAATATCAAAGGACAAAATACTGGTTTGGGTAAAATAAAAGCCTTTCTAGTAAGAGCCAAATTGTTAGAGGTAGACCAACCTCGTCGGTTAGTTATGATAAGCATTGGGAATACAAAGAACTGTATCAACGGGATACAGAATGTTCAAAATGTTTGTGTTTCACTGCCACCAATGGATAAAACATTTATTGGCGAAAGTACAAGCAAGAGAAATCCGTTCCCCCTAAACATTGCCTCTAGACATGAATTCTCAACAGAAATGGAAGTAATTTTATTCATAAGGGACATTTGACAAAGTCTGGAAATATTTTAGTTGTCACAAATAGGACTGAGATGCTACTGTCATCTAGTGGGTGGAGGTCACAGATGATGGCAAGCTTGGAATGCACAGAATAACCCACCATAACAAAGAATTGTCCTGTTTAAATAAAAGCCAACATGGAAAATTTGTTCTAGACATAGAATTTTAGATTCAGTTGAACTACATTGGGGTTTTCATGGCTGGGTTTTATATGAAAATTACCATAATTCTTCATCTGAAATCACTTTGAACCTGAAAGTGTTAGGAAGACACTTGCTTACAGGTATTTGCACTCCTTTGAACTTAAAAATTTTCCTGTTTGTCAAATCTTCTGTAACAGTGATTTAAAAATCATGTGTAAAGTAAAATTATTAATGAGTATGCAGAATCTTGGGCTTTTTCACCTTACTTATATTTCACCCCAAATTCTAAATTTCAAGGTCAGGTATTGGGGGTTAGGTCAAGAAATCTAGATTTTAAGAAGATATCCAGGTGACTATCACACAGGAGTTTGCAGATTACACTTTGAAAAGCATTACTGTAGATTTCTTTTAAGATGACCATCAGTCAGAAAAAAAATTATTATTTATTTG